>ML976225.1:4056-33179 GCA_010015635.1 Clathrospora elynae | reverse complement strand
TAGCACTAGTGCTGAAAACAAAGAACTGACTGTACAATTGTATTGTGGTTGATATCTGTCTATCTATTGGAGGGCCGGAGAGGGGTTCTTATCCCATCCGGTCCTCCTTGGAATCGCAGCTACGTAGCTATCATGGCAGCCGGCTTACAGCCAAGCTCCATCAAAGCTCCTTGCAGTTCTATCGTAATATCCCAGCTCCATTGCGGTTCCCTGCCCAAGGCGGGGGAGACCCGCATCCGGTCGTATCCAGCCTTTGGCTGTGGCTATTCCCACAAGAACAATAATAAGCTGTTTTATCAGTGAATTAGGTATCTTCAGCCATGCCTCCTTTAAAGCAGCCTTTAGTGCGTCCCAGTCACTTTCTGAGTTGCCCATTTCAATCAGCTCAGGATGAAGCTTATGTACCATCTTTTTAAGCGCCCACCACATGTGCTCAATTGGGTTAAGATTGGGTGAATATGGGGGCCATTCAAGTGTCCAAATCCCATGTGTCTCAAGCCATAACTTGGATTGCTTAGAGTTGTGTATAGGCGCATTGTCCTGTACAAAGATATGGCCCGGTAGGTACTGAGGCAGTAGTCCCTCCTCCAAAGTTCCTGTATAGGATTTGCCCAAGTAACCTTGTTTTTTTGCCAAAAAGTCCCTCTCCATAATCACCAAAGGGGACCTTCCTACTCTTCCATTTGGAGTAACCCAAATTGCGCCCCAGACCATCTGCAACATTGACTTCCCAGTCTTCTTAACCGTAACCATCCTTGGATCAAATTTCTCCCAAGGGAAGCGGAAACACTACTTAGAAACCTGACCAGAGCCCCGTTGAACTGAGCACTCATTGGTAAATTTTACTACCCTCCTCTTCCAGTTGAAATGCCGGTGCTCTCTAGCAAAGTGCAGCCTTAAGGCTGCTACCCCAGGATTGAATTTAGGCCTTCTAGCGTATCTATAGTTCTTGATTCCCTTACGTGCAAGTAGACGCGCAATAGTCCTGCTGGAAGGGGTGTGGTAATCTTCTAGGAGGCCCGCCTCTACCATAAGCTTTTGGTACTGGATTTTAGGATTTTTTCGAACAATGCGCACAAGCTGGCGCTTCTCCCAATGCGTGGTAATTTGAGGACGCCCAGATTGAGGTAAATCGACTATTGTATGGTGTTGTTTCCAGTGTTTGATTGTGTTGGAAATTGTGTTGCGGTGTACCTGAAACTCATCTGCCAAGGCTTTCTTAGATACACCTGCCTCTGACTTTGAGATGATTGAACTGCGTGCAGCTGGTGAAAGCTTGCCATATTTCCCGCAATTTCTGCTAATTTCCTGGCCAAATGTGCGCATATTGATTGTGTGGTGGGTGATTGAAGGTGGTGACTTGAAGCGAGCCACGTACTTTGGCGCTGGGGCCCGTGCAGTGCACAGATACTTTTGTCGCAAAGCTGTAGTTGAGATTGCCACCAGGTGTATTGCCCATATAGCCCAGCGAGGAGAAATAAAGATCTGCAGCAATTGAACGAGCTGAAATTTCTATTAGCAGACGACAAGCAATCAAGGCAGGCAGACTGTCTGACATTATTGCTGGTGAGAAGTTGGAGATTACACATAATGACTGCGTCAAGCCAGTAGTAACGCTCCTCTGTTGAATGGGGTGCAGTCGCAATTGCAATGATGCCGGTGATCCCTAGGCCTGTTGAACCAATGCCGAAAACAATTCCCGCAATCCTCTCCCAACGGTAGTCGTACTCGGGAACATAATTTCTGATATCGAGGTAAGTGAGCGTGCTGCTCAGTATGGGTCTGACTGAGAAACAGATCGCAAGGCTGACTAATACAAAGAGTGTCATATCGACGAGAATTTGTGCAGTGCTGAATATGGGGGGCTCCCGTCCTTTGTACCTGCTCCATGTGCCGTCTAAAACAGGACTTGTGGAGAGTTACATTGTCGTGTACCTATTTCTTGTAGTGGAGCCCGGGCAGAGCCAGGGACACAATAAGAGAGTGATCCTGAGCAGCTGCATGCATAGCTGTTGGGAGATCCACATAGTCTTGCGGTATTCGACCTTACCGACCACTGGTATAGGGCTTGGAAGCAGTCGTGATGGCTGCAGGTGCCCACATTGTAAGGGGTGAGGACTAGAGTGAGACCGCATGCACATCCACATGACCCTCATCATGGTCTCCAACGGATACTAGGACTCGCCGTCAGAGTCCGGACCATTGCCTACAGCAACCTGACTAGGCTTTGCTCTCTTGACCTGGTGCTGATTTTGTTAGTAACAAGATGCCAAAAGACTGTCAACTGTTGAGTTACTTCCCTGTTGAAGAACGCAGGGGGATGCAAACGCAGGAATTTCTCTCTGTACTTCTTCGTCCGTGCAGACTGCTCTCGAACATTTCTGTTCAGGACAGCTGCAGGCTTGTACAATTGTTGAGCCGGCTCTGACGCAAAGGAGGAGGCGCGTCGTACGGCACGGCCTGGCTCCAGGGAGCTTGCATCACTATTTATTAGTAGGATAACTGCTTACGTCTTCGTCCGACAGTAAAGGGGCGTTATGCAAAGGCTGCAGCATTACTAACACTCGGCGTCTGTGCAAGCTCAAGCGTGGAGTTTTTGCCTACTTAAAGTCTCCACATCTCCTCTTTCCTTGCACTACCAGTACTTCTTTCAGCAACGACAGCAACGCTCACAATGGCCTTCAATACCTTTTCAGGACTTCAGAAGCAGAATTCCCTCCAGATTATACAATACGAGGGACCCCCGAAGCCAAAACAACGCTCCCAGCAACCTCCTTCCAAGACTCCATCCCACGCTCAGCGGGGGGATGAAGAGGTCCTCATGGATGAAGTCGAACTTTTCGATTTGCCAGACTTTTTCAAGCTCCGGGCGAGGGGCAATGACGCAGTGCGGAGGCGCCACAGTTGTCAACAAGCAAGCCGCTTACAAGTACTTGCTTGTCACAGCTTGGTCAAACCAATCCGAGCCAAGCCAAGCTGCTGTAGCTAGTTTTGCAAGCCGAGCCAAGCTTAAAAGTAAGGCTTGCTTGACAAGGCTTGGACGGCTTGGTACCTGGGCCGGGTACGGGTGCTTTTGGCCATGAGGCTGAGGTTTTGGTGGGGGATCGATCTTGCGATAGGTTTCTGGTGTTGCAATTAGCTTAGTCAGCCCCTAAACAGCCCTCGGCACCTTATTTCCGCGTCGTCCCATCTTTGCGGGCGCTGTTTTGGCGCTGTTTTGGCTCTATCCACCCAATCGCGGCTGCTGTTTTGGTGTTTTGCCTTATTTAGATCATCGCGATGCCGCCGCTCAGCACTAAACGCGCTTGAAATCACGTATCTAGGCCTGCTAAACGTCGCAAAACTACCGCGAGAGGCAGTGGGTTGCAGCCTATCGTCGTTAACGCGTCCCAGAGCCAGAACAGCCCCCAAAACAGCTCCCCAGGGCCCGAAAACGAGGCTACGTTCGAGTCACAACTGCGAGAAACCCAGCCCGAAGCCACGATCACCGCGCCTACCGAGGACGGCAGTGAGGCCGCGACTGCAACAACACTTGCGGGCGATATCGACGCTGCCGACAGTGGCCTTTGGGACAACTCAAAAGATGCCTTTGAAGGGATTGATTGGGCGCGTCTGCCGCGCTATATGAAGCCCTTAGCAACCCAGACGCGAGCCAAAAGCTGGATTTTTCGGCACGGCTGGCGCGTCGCGTCTATCACCTCTGGCGGCACAAAACTCTTTTTCGTGTGCCGTTACTGCCACCAGCACAAGTTTATTGAGGCTGGCCGGGGCGGCGCGTACGACGTCTCAAAGTCCACCTCGACAGCCATGCGCCACCTCGAGGAGGATCGCGCTGGCCACCGCTATCGCGCGCCTGGCAAGGAGGTAAAAGACGCCATCCTCCGCGGCTCATGGCTCCGCCAGGCGCTGAAATCTGGCTACACTATGCCCTAAAAGGTAGTCAACAGCGCCAGCAGTTTCGACGTACAGGCGTTTAGGCTGGCGGCAGTGAGCTGGCTTGTTGAGAATAACCAACCGTTGCGCGAGTTTGAAACGCCAGCGTTCAAGGCGTTGATTGCAGCAGCTAACCCAGAGGCAGCAGTATCGCTCTGGTCGTCTCACGTCAGCGTATCGCGGTACGTGATGAGGTTGTACGACGCTATCCGGCCAGCCGTTGTCACTGCCCTGTCGCAATCGCTTAGCAAGATCCATATAAGCTTTGACGGGTGGACGACAAAAGGTGGCAAGAGAGGCTTTTTGGGCCTCGTTGCCCACTTTGTTGCTCATACTGGCGATCTGATAGACCTCCCGATTGCTCTGCCGCAGCTCGTGGGCGCTCATTCTGGCGATAACATGGCCCAGATCGTCCTCTCGGTGCTCAAAGATTTTGATGTATCAGCCTCTCAAGTCGGCTACTTTGTGCTTGACAACGCCACCAACAACGACGCCGCAATAGCTGCAATTGGCAGAGAACTGGGGTTTAATCCAGCCCATTGTCGCCTCCGTTGTGCGCCTCATACTCTCAATCTAATTGGCCAGACGCTACTTTGGGGCACAAACCCAGAGGCGTACGACAACGATAGTAGCAATCTGCAGGTACGTTAGCGCACTCTCACCCAAATTTGGCGTACGCGTCGCTAAAAGCTCCCTCTGGCCCTACTAACCGCGTCAATATAGGAGGAGGAGGACTATCTATTGCAGTGGCGCCGCGACGGGCCTCTCGGTATCCTCATCTCGGTGATCAACTATATCAAAACGCCACAACAGCACGAGCTTTTCGAGAATTTCCAGCGCCTCGCGAACCGAGAGCTGCCCACAAACAAGCAGAAAATACTAGCGCCTGTAAAGCCAGTCGTTACCCGTTGGAACTCATATTGCTCTGCTTTTGAGCGCGCTGTACGGCTTCAGCCAGCTATAAACGCCTACGTTGGACACCATATACGACTCACTCGGGACGAGGATACGTACGCTATAAGCCGGGGCAACAAGCTGCCAGTTGCAGCACCATGGATGAGATCAACTGGGCTATCAGCTGCTGATTGGAGCGTGGTTACAGAGTACCTAGACGTGCTAACGCCGCTAAAGTTAGCAACAAAACGCCTTGAAGGCCGCGGCAAAGGCGGACAATACGGCGCAATCTATGAGGTTATACCAGTGTTTGAGTTCTTGTTGGGGTACTACGAGCAGCGCGTAACGTTATATAACGACGTTGTTTATGAGCATGATGAGGCTCCAGAGGACCACCTCGCGATCAATCTGCGCGCTGCTTGGGCTAAAGCCAGCGACTACTACAACAAACTTGACGCCTCACCTGCCTATTACGCTGCTACGATCCTTCACCCGTACTACAAGACCTATTGCGAGTTAGCGTGGGTAGATCGCCCAGACTGGCTCGAAGACAACAACTGCGCGTTTGACGCTCTCTGGGCTCAATATAAGACCCAGCCAACTACCGCGCGGCCAATCAGAGTAGCCACAAACGATATAGACGACGCTATCGATGGCCTCATAGAGCCAAATACTATGGGCTTAAGCGCCAGCCTTGGCGATCTGGATGAGTACCAGCGATGGAAACAGTGCGAGCCAAGGGCGGAGAAGGGTTCAAACGACGCCAACAACCCTATAGGTTACTGGCTAGGGCTGCGCGATCGATACCCTCAGCTCGCCAAACTTGCGCTCGACGTCATCTCAATACCTGCCTCTAGCTGCGACTGCGAGCGCATGTTTAGTGAGCTTGGCGATCTGCTGCAACCGCGGCGACGAGGTATATCGTCCGAGCTTTTGGCAGCGATACAGTGTGTACGGAGGTGGCAAAAGGCTGGTTTTGGGCCCAAAACTAGCTCGTTTCTGGCCGGATCTGACGCAGAAATAGATGCGTTATACCGTCTATGCGAGTGGGTTCAAGATGACATATAAATTAGTATAAGGGGGCAATCTATCGTACATCAAACAACCAAGCCGTCCAATCCAAGCCAAGCTGAAGGTTGAAAACCTCAAGTACTTGCAAGCCAAGCTACCCTAAACTGTCCCTTCACTCAAGCCAAGCCAAGCTAGTGCGGTTAGCTTGGCTCGGCTTGCTTGTTGACAACTGTGGGAGGCGCGCAACCTGCAATGGCAGCAATCAGCGCGCGGCGGATGTCGAGGGCAGACCGAGACAGGAAGCGGCCGACTGCGTCGCCCGAAACATCCAGACTTTCTCAGGCTCAGGGCGAGGGGCACAACGCTGCGTGGAGGTGCGCAACCTGCGACAGCAGCAGCAGAACCAGCCAGCGGCCTAGTGCGTGGATCGTGAAGGTCGTGAGGATCGTGAGGGTCATGGCGTGGTTTGCGAGGGCGGAGGCTGAGGTTGCTGAGGTAGAAGCCTGGAGATTGAAGCCCGGAGGTTGGCCAGGGTTAACTCCTGCAGGCTGCAGCCGATCAACGCCACCGATCACGCAGGTACTGGAAGACCGAGCAAATTGCGGAGTTTGTGGGACTAGCTACCCCACTCAGCCATACGAAGCTACTACAGTACCAGCAAAGGCACCTACCGGTAATTGGCTTCACGCCAGTCTAACTGCAACTGCAGGCGCCTTCTTACAGTACGAGAAACGACACCTGGGCACCTAGAGTCCGATCGCGCGGGACGAGCTAGTACGGGACGTCCGCAGGTGCTGTGCATGTGGCACAAATGCAAATGTGGATCTGAGCAAACAAAAACCATAACTAGGCGTTTGCTCATTTCGCTGCAACTCATCCCAATCGCCGTCGCAGAACCCTCAAGCGTTTTGAATTACGGGCAAGTACGTACCCATACTATTGCGAGGTAGGCGTTTTGCTGTCTCATGTACAACTGTCCCCAACTGACATTCCACAAGGCACTCAAGCCAGCTTCCAGCTTCGATTACTACCCGAGCGTCCTCCACCGTCGCAAGAATTACTCTCACTACACACTGAATATAACGGACCTCGACACGGTTGCTAGGGACCACGGACGCAATGAGCGATGACTGTTGCAGCATTCGACTAGATTGTCAAACGCAAGAACTACCTTTGACAATCCAGTTCATTCACGATACAGCCTACGAAGTCAAGCTTGTTCAAGATACGCAAACCGACATCCCTCCCAGGAGCCGGCTACCTCAAGATCTTGTTATCAAACCACTGAAGAAAGACCCCGACCTCGAGTATACAGATCAGAAGGAGACCTCAGTTTACGAAAAACTATCCGATCTTCAAGGTGGACTCATTCCGCGATATTACGGCGTTGGAGACTTCTTTCATGAGGGAAAGACAGTCAAAGCTCATGTACTAGAGCGAGTAAATGGAACACCTCTCACCGACATCGACAAAGCACATTGGAACAAACTCGATATCGAGCGCAAAATCAAGGAAGCATACACAGAGTTGTCTCTACAGGGTGTGAAGCATTGGGATGTACAGGCGCGCCATATCTTCCTCGTACCTGGGTCAGAGTCTGTTAGGTTGATCGACTTCGGGTTGGCGAAGTTGTGTGACCGTGTAGACGCAGAAGCACAGAACACGAACGACGTGGAGGGGCTCTTCCGAAAACTCGATGAGTAAGTTGTACTCTTATTTGATGAGGATACTGAAACTCACTAGCTTTACAGGATGCAAAGTTGGGCACCATCCTTAGAATGGCTTCTTCAGTCCCTAGGACGTACAGCTGAGAAAGACGCGACGTATGGACATCCTGCCAGCGTTGTTACCTCACTTTCCAACATTTCTGGAGGCCTGTGACTGCAGAGTTAGCGAGTTTGTTGTGAAGATAAGACAAAGTAACCAATGTCTACTTTTATTCCGAGCTTCGTAGAACGTATATCTAAGCTCTCTTTCTACATCAATGCCACCTGTCAAAGAACAAATAATCACATAAGAAGCCAGATAATTACTAATGCTAGAGAGCAAGCCAAACGGTATAAGAAGAGATGACGGAGCAAGAGTGACCCAAAGCCATATCAAGCTTACTGCCCACAAGCCTAGAAGAAATCGGAACACCAACCGGCGAACACGCCCTGGTTTCTCCATGCCCATTGCCATTTGCCTGTTAGGTGTTGCTCGGGCATCCTAACCACACCGTTAACACTCGGGTACCTGGTATTTGCCGCTGTCCAATAAGGATTGCCATTGAACCAGTCGAATTGGCGAGTATAAGGCAGAATCGTCACAGGGGGGGGGGGCGGTTGCGGCCATGATGCGATGGAGGCCATCTACCATAAGGCGATATAAGGCGTAGCGAATGTGGATGCCACCTACGGCTGCAATGTTGGGGATGACGAACATATCTCCGTTGCACCTCTTGATATCCTCCCGATCGTTCGCTCAAAGTCGAACGATAAGCATTCTGACACCGTCGTAACAAAACACCTGCGGGCATTTGTAATGGTACGCATACCTAACATGATAAGCACGCGTCGTCTCACAAGGAATGTACTTACGCTCGAAGTTCTCGGCCAAGATCTTGCATCTCTGCTGTTTGTCGTGCCGGGCTCCATTCGCTACCAATAACTCCGGGAGTCTTATGTTCTCCTATGGCCAGAAGTTCTTGGGTTGGAACCTGGAAGAATTGGGTGTCTACGAAACCGCCGAATGAACTGTTGCCCAGGGGTCCAGACTGGTCCAGTTGCTTGACCACGGGCATTGATGAGAAATACTGCATTATAATAAGCGAGATCTGTGTATGAAACAGACGCACCGCGTCTGCTTCGTTCTTTACAAATTCCGCTGTTAGTGGTGCTTGTGCGACTGCCTGTGCAATCCGGGTTGTGTCGTCCAACAACATAGGCCCAAAAACAATGTCGAATGCATATTTAGTAGATGGATGAAGAGTGAGATTTGTGAGATCGTTGAAAGCTTGTGCCCAGGGCTTGACGGATGTATGAGCAGCCGTATTCTGAACCAAGAGGGGCGCAATAATATCCTGTTCGAGGAACATCCCGCAGCGTAGAAATAAGGTCTAGGAGAGCGAGAGAGGGTCGTAAAGACTGATGGTTATAAATTTTGCTGTGATACAGTGGTTCAGATGCGTACCGTAGTGTGTAACGGATGCTGATGACTAGGTTTATATATACCAATCTACTCAACGCAGAAGAACCCTATATAAGGGGAAAGAGCTAGGTGCAGGCGTTCTAAGCGAGATGAATTGACCTCACCGAGACATGGTAGCTGCTTGTCCTCATATGGGTATGAAGTGGTGTGCATCGGCTCGCTGACGGTGTCGACTCCACAGCCCAGAGAAGGTGATGAGACTGGGGGCCGAGAAGGCGGCGGCGGACTGCCTTTTACGGGCCTCTGCTCGTCTCGATCCGCCTCAATACTCTCTGTTAAGTCCATGCACCTGGATGATCGCGCAAAGTAGCCCCCGTCCCAACTAACATGACGGGGTAGGGGTGGTGTGATATAGTTGTCAGACTTGTTAACAATGAAGCCAATCTACTAAGCCGCTTAGGAACGGTTTACTACCTGGTACGAGTATGGCCTCACGGACTATACAATGGTTTGTTATCAAGCGGCTTGATTGATTGGCTTCATTGTTGACAAGTCTGATAGTTGTCTTTCTAGCTCATCAGCGGCAAGATGCGACCGCCACCATCAGGACGTACACAGAAGAAGGCAACCGCTAACCTGATGCCACTCACTTTTCCAGACATGTAAGACAGTTCTGCAGACAGCAAGTGCATAATAAAAGTGCTTTGCATATGGCTTGCTTCCATAGGTGTAGGATCACCCAAACAGATTCCGTGGAGATAGGACGGGAGCGGGGTGGTGATGTGATAGGACTCAATATGCGTTAGCCTGTAACAGCGTGCCGCTATGAACTGTCGACCTTTCACGGGGAAGGCTTGAAACGAGCACCATGCCACATAGACGCATAATAATTAGTAAATTCATGACTTGTCGTGCACAGGGGAGTCAATGATAACAAGCGGACGCGGATGTGGATGTAAGCACAAGCGGCAACCATATGAACTCGTCCTCTACTCTAACCATGCCCGGTCCTCATTTCCATCCTCTCCTAGAACACGATTGCCTTGCTCGCCAGCTCTTAATGTGACAATGACTGCTCCGGCTTGGTACACACTTCCGACAACGAGGATCTGAGCACCTCGATGATCGTACTTGTTTTGGACTGCGTCCCCCAAACAGCCAGGCTCTCTCGAGCTCCGGGCGGGGGGTAATGATGCAGCGTGTAGGCGCGCAACCCGCAACAGCAGCTGCAGAACCAGCCAGCGGCCTGGTGCCTGGATCGTGAGGACTGTGTGGGTTGTGAGAATCGTGAGGATCGTGGGGGTCGTGAGGGTGGTGGCGGGGATCGTGAGGACATAAGCTGAGGTTGCTTAGGCGGCCGAGACGGCCGAGGTGGGGTGGATTGCAGACGCCTGTGGAGGATGAAGGATTGAGCCGCGCTGGTGGGGGCTTGGAGCTTGGAGCTTGGAGCTTGAAGCTTGAAGCCTATTGTGATAGAGCTTGGCGGTGGGGTAGCTCCTGCAGGCTAACACGGCGCGGGAATGGCACGTTTTTAGAGGTGCGACAAAGCTGGAATAACTCTAGGTCAGAGTTGTTCTGGACGTTTGGTCCCATGCATATGTGAATGCGGCTCCTTCTGTAGCTGCTACTTAGCTTCCTAGCCCGAAGTCCTCTTATCCGCCGCACTTTGTCGTTTATTGCAAGCGATAGGCTAGAAGCGTCCGCGTAAACATCAGCGTAACGCATACGTCGCATTCATTCGGCCAGGGAATTGTTTCTTAAATGTACGTGCTTCTTCACTATCCAATTGTCCCTCTCTTTCCATAGCTTTTACTATGAATGAACCTCTTGATCACTAAACTGCCCAATCCTGTGGCTCACCATAGGGAAGCTTCCATCCCAGACGCGCTAACCTAAGGTGCATACCCTTGCTGATCATCGACTCAAGAACGCAATGACGAATATCGACATCTGGAGACGAATGGATAAGCGACATCCAAGACGCCACTTGCGAAGAGTGAGACTTAAGCGAAGCAATGTAAGCCTTTCGATCTTCCTGAAGAGTTGAACTCTGGGGCAGGATAAGTTCTGACAGCTGAAGAAACCGAGGCAAGCGACCAGCTAACTGGACTGGAACCTTTGAAGCAAATCCCCAGTCAATGATACTATTATCGTTAGTAACAGGAACTAACGTGATCTTGACGCCTACGCACCCAGTGACGTCGTATTCCGAGTTAACAATTATGTTCAGCGGTGCTAGATCGCCGTGATCTATAGCGAATGGTGCGTGTTCTAGTTCAGGGTAAAGCACCTGATCGAGAAGAACTTTTTGGTCAAAACAGTCCTGCACGGTTATTCCGTCAAGTTTGCCATCGCCAGCTCGGCGTAACTTGTTGTCTATCAACCTTGAGAAGTACTGTGCAGCGGCACCTCCTGCAGTCATTAGCAAGAGTGTTTACTTAAAAGGAGAGTGTCTAGACGCACTATCTTCTTTTGTGCACTCGATGAGTGTCATCTGTATCTCAGCAACCTGGGCAAGTACTTTATTACGAACAGGCCTTGGTGGGTCGGTGGGTGTCCAGAGAAGGGGTGAGCCTTCGATCCATGATAACGCCATGAATGGGAAGCGAACCAGGTTTTCAAATGTAAGGCTAGATCCATAGTGTTTTGGGGCCCAGGGAAAGTCTGTCTTGCCAAGCTCTTGAAGCACATCTTGTTCGCCTTGGAGTACTCCAATGATGGTGTCTTGAGAATCGCTCTGTACGTGGATTGGAATGCGTACAGACCAGCTTTCTCCGTTCGCAAAGTCTACTTTAAAGATGCGACACTGACCGCCATCCCAATGCTGTTCATTAAGGACCGGGACTTCGCCGTCGGGTCTGAAAGTAGAGATGGCGGCAGTTATGTTTTCAGAATAGAAGGTAAGCATTGGGCTTAGTTGTGTCGTGTAAGAGAGAGAGGGAGGGAGGAATAGAAGTAGAGGTGGCCTAGGATTTATATCTCTAGCGTGTACGCGCAAACGTAACTCAAACCTATCACGGACTAGGCTTACCGGGTAAGTTACCGTGCAAGTCGGCGCAATGATCCGGCAGAACACCGCAACACCAATTTCGAACATGCGACAACTCCGTAAGAGCCAGGAGGAGAGTCTCCACTTACTAATTTGCTGAGAAACGTGGCGCGAGCAAAGTTACACTGGCCCAAATTTGGCATCATCTTGATGTTTTGATTTCCCTCGGGCGTCACTGTACGTTGACGTGTACTACCGTACCTGGTACGGTAGTGCAATGTTAGCCTCCACAAGCACCTAGAAGGGAGATAACTACGTGAGAACTCATTTTTAACAGCCTTGAAAATGACTACATACCACAGCGCATCTGTATCGAAGTCAAAATATTGTAAATATATCTACAAAGGTCTTTCCTATCTGAACTATAACGAATGACTTCAGTCGGATTCAACAGTACGCCTTAAGCAAACAATTTGAGATGTAACAGTTATTCCATCTATTGAGAGAAGCGATTGACAGCTGTTACAGATTATAGGCCTAACCGGACATCGTGATAACATGGGCTCCATGACCATGAGGGTCGGCGCGGTTGTCGCAAGTGCATCTGCATCCTCGCTTCATGAGTGGTGGGGAGAAGAACCAAGCAGTGTCAGCCCCCTTCAAGCCTTCAGGATACTGTGTTGGAAAATGTTAGCGGATGACGTTACTTTGGTGGAAGGTTAACATACATCCCTAGGCTTCAGGTTGATGTTGGCTGCGCCCATGGTGATCTCGCATGTGCCCTCGAAGTCGTCTCCTGGGTACTCGCACAGACCAAACATCCCTACAAGATTCTTCTCGTCAAGCAAACGCTTGAACTTGGCCACAAACGCAGTTTCCTTCTCGCCCATCTCAACCTTGGGCCCTTTGGAATAGCTGAACTCGATTGGCAGCAAGTTCCCGGAGGAGGAAAAGCTCCAGATTGCTGGTTGGGGTTTGTCCATTCCCTCGCCAGGGTTCGTGCTCCAAGCGGTGGATGTGCCATTGTAGTTGACCATCACATGTCCAGGAAGAATATCGAAGTGGCGGTGCGGCATGGCTAGCCCGAAGGTGCGGTCCATGTTGTTGTTGATAAAAAAGTCCTTGAAGACGTTCTCAACAAGGTTATCACCATCCGTTTTGAGAAAGCTGTCTCGTGCAGCGTTGAGACTTGGGAGGCTTTGGAAATGGGCCTCGGAGTAGGAAGCAATAGTAACAGCCATAGCGAAGTAGAGATGAAAGCGTAGAGATTTAGCAAAACTGATAGTTGGATGGAGATACTGAATCACTAGAGTTCTGTGAACTTTATATATCCACGGAATAGACACATTTAGGACAAAGAGAAACGAAGACTCAAGTCGACTCCTGGCCGTCTGACAATCTCCTTCCGGTTTGGGTGAATTCAAATGTATTGCTAGGCATGTATCAGGCCATCAAGCGATCGATTTGCGGCACAGTTGAAATCAGAGATCGTGATCGCGTTGGGTGGCCCAAAATTAGGTGCGCGGGCTTAATGGCCGTTACAAGTTCCCTCGGATGGTGTACGTTTTTCCACCACGTGCCCAGGGTGGGCTAATGCTCCCTCGGCACCAGCCAGCCCGGAAGTTCCGCTTTGTGATCGTAGCGGTATTAGTGCATCGCGTTGAGTCGCATGTGATAAACCTGTCAACTTAGCTAGATCACAATCTCTGCAAGTTCGGTTGTGGGTAGTTCGGATACATCTTCGCCTCAGTGGTTGAACCGGAGCAAAGCAGGCAAATCATATTTCGTGGTCAGACTCGCCGTGCACGAACACTATTACGGATATGGGAAAATCTTCTGACGCGTCGAAAGACTGACCTTGAAGCGTACTAGCGTATGCAGGCGGCGACATGCCTGCTAGCTCGCCTTTGGCAAGCAGTACTGCCTAGATGTACACATCCCAAAATTGGCCGTAGCATACAGTAGCAGACACTTCACCGCTTCGGCTTGATCTTTTCTGCATGCGATCTTAGAAGCTTCGATAATGAGGCGTAGCAGCCCGATCCCACGTGAGTCATCGATGGTCCGGCAAAAATTTCAGGATAGAATGGGTCAGATAACTGCTCATCAAATACGACTGGCAGTGCTTTACTGTATTCGCACGCTTGGTGACCCTTTCATAGCCTACGTTGAATGAGGTACTTGATGAGTATGGGCCCAGCAAGTCTCACTTTCAAAAGCCACATGAATGACCCAGCCCTGGATAGTTTTGCCATGCTAGCGAGCCTCGTGCGCGATGCGCGGTAAACGGTGAGCGATGAGTAGTGAGCAGTGAATATAGATTACGACAGCCACTTGCGTTGTACTCTGTTGGCCTGCCGTCCAAGAAGAGACAATCAGGGAGCGTTTGCCTAAGGGCACTGATCATATGGGGGGATCACGGAGCTCGCTGGATAAGCCTGTATGACGGGCGTGTTAACCTTCTGACTTCTCTGCTTGAGCAATTGCAATCCTACCAGGTCCGACAGCCCGATTTCAGAGTATTTGGCATGACATGGCCGCAGCTTCTCTGTCCAGGTTCTGTCGATGCCCCGCCTCCCACATCGATCTCTGAGTCCGGTCGATGGGGCGTGAACATGAACCGTCTGATCGTCCTCCTCGCCTATCTCTCGGTAGGCACTCTCGAGGCTGCTACACCATGTACTCAATGCCAGACCCGTTCGGATCTGTTCAGAACGTGCCGAATCCTCTTCACCGGCGTCAGCGGCAGTGAGTTTGGCGGTTCTTGCTCAAATTGCGTGGCCGTCATCGGTACTGGAGCTGCTGGTACCGCACTATGCTCCCATGCCGTCAGTACGTCTAACCTTTCCCTACTGTTCTTCTTTGATGATAGCTAACATTCGCAACGACTTCGATGGCAGACAGCCTGCTGCGGTCGCCCAGCTGCTCCAGAACGTCGACGCTGCCGGTCGCGATTACATAGTAGCACAGTAACTGCTCGACCTACGGTGTCTGAGCTTGTGACAACCTTAGACGTAATTGCGACACCCACTATAAAGCCTGTCTCATCAAAGTTGTGTATGTCGTCGTCTAGTATCCCGTACGTCTGGCGCGTCTCCTCTACGAGCTTAAACCACGCTGTGATCGCGAGAGGATCCTCACACTTCGCGCGTTGTGAGTGGGATCTCCTATTTCAATTTGTCTGGAGCTCAGACTGGCTATTGACGAAGCGCGACATCCAGTTCTTGCCTACGGGCGGGGGAGGAGGATTTTGGCCGCGAGCGGCGAGTAGAGCGTCTGCCATCCGTCGTACATCGATGACCTGGGGTGGAAAGCTTCGTCGACCAAGGTTTAGGATCCACCGAACGAAAGACTGCTCCTCGACAGGGTGTAGCTTCCGTTTCTGGGCGTTGGCAGTAGCCTAAGGTTGGCTACATTGAAGGCGGTCGTGCAGAGTTGAACGAGGGATATTAAGTAGCTCTGCAGCTCTACGTTAGCTCTTAATTTGTCTCCCTTGAAACGATTGGGACGCAAGAGAAAGCTTGCCTTCTTTTTGAGGCGACAGCACCAGGTCTAGCTATAATTCGTTGCCGATGAGGTAAGCAGCCCCGACCAACACGGTAGCGTGCTCGGACAAATTTCCCCACACGCCATCCTGCATCCAGACACCACCCCACCACCACCATCCTACCTACGATGCCTTCAATCCGGCCCAGATGGCCTCTCGCACCACAACCATGGCCCCCGAAGCGCCCCAAGCCCCCCTGATCCGGTCCTCGGTCGAAGCCGCCCACGCGCTGATCCAACCCCACATCCACCGCACGCCGGTGCTCACCAACACGACCCTTACGACCCTCGCCTCGACCCCGCAGACCGGAGACGCGCTAAAAGGGACGCAATGGGAGGGCCAAGAACCCGCGAAGCCGAAAGCGAAGCTCTTCTTCAAATGCGAGAACTTTCAGCGCATCGGCGCGTTTAAGGTGCGGGGCGCCTTCCACGCCGTCATGCGGTTGATCGAGCAAGAGGGGATTGAGGAGGTTAGGCGGAAGGGGGTTGTTACGCATAGTAGTGGTATAGCTCTCGTATTCCTTCACAAGGCAATTAGACGAGCAAAGGCTAACATGGATGGCAGGAAACCACGCGCAAGCCCTCGCCCTCGCCGCCCGCTCCTTCTCCATTCCCGCCCATATCGTCATGCCCACCATCTCCACGCCCTCGAAGATTGCAGGCACTCAGGCCCAGAACGCGACGGTTCACTTCAGCGGCTCCACCTCGCAGGAGCGCGAAGCCGTCGTTGCCGACGTCATACAGAAGACGGGCGCTACGCTCGTCCCGCCGTACGATCACCTGAACATCATACTGGGCCAGGGCACAATGGCGCTGGAGATACAGACTGAGGTGGCCAAGCTGTTGGCGGAAGGAGAGAGCCTCGATGCCGTGATAGCGCCATGTGGGGGCGGGGGCATGTTGAGTGGGATCGCCGTCGCGCTACACGGTACTGGCATCAAGGTCTTCGGCGCGGAGCCCAGCTTCCAGGGTGGCGATGATGCGAGGCGCGGCGTGGAAGCTGGGGAGCGCATCACCTCTGTCAAGACCCTGACCATTGCCGACGGGCTACGCACACCACTCGGCGACCACACATGGAAGATCGTCTCGGACAAGGCCTACGTATCTGGCCTCTACGCCGTCACGGAAAAGAATATCAAGGATGCAATGAAGTTGGTGCTAGAGCGCATGAAGTGTTTCGTTGAGCCGAGTGCCGTCGTGGGGCTGGCTACTATACTGTACAATGAGGATTTCAGGAACATGATGGAGAGGGAGGCAGGGGAGAAGGGCTGGAATATTGGAGTGGTCTTCAGTGGCGGCAACACGACGATAGAGGCCATCACGAAGATATTCGCCGAGGTGCCTGAGGAGAAGGCAGAGAGGCATGAGGGTGTTGTCGGTGCTGATGGGAAGAGAGTTGCAGAGAATGTCGCTGGGTAGATGAAAGTGTCGTACATGCTCAAGTGCGCTATATCGCGTGAAGCCCGTCTTGCAAGAACTGATTACGGTCCCATTACATCATACCCTCATAACTACCCATCTAGAACCACTTCTTAAAGTCCGCCTTCATGACACCCAGATCGCGCTTCTCGGCCGCGCTCGTCTCGTTGCCCTGCGGCAGGGTCGTGAATGGCACGCGGCTAGTAAGGCTCTCAATCCGTCCAAGCAAAAACTCAAGCTGCCTGTACGCACTACTCGGCTGATACTGCGGCACCATGTGTCCACTCAGCGCCTGCTGTACATAAGTCAATTTCCTCTCCGTATGCACTTTGCCCATCAACCCTTTGGCACTCAAGCTGGTCAGACTAATATCATCATGATACGGCACGTAGAAATCCTCCGTCGGCGGCTCCTGGAACCCTTGCAGGCCGCCCCACGTCATATTCTGGATTGTCATGAGCGTGCCGTTGAAGAGCAGGATGAAATCCAACTCCCCGTGCGCAATGATGGTCTTGTCCAAGGCGTCGATGATGCGCGGGATGACTTCCCAGGAGGACTGCGGGGAAGTATCCGTGTCCAGGACGTGGGATTGGCATTCTGCCCACGGCTGGATGGGCGCGTTGATGGCGGCTTGCACGTCGGAGCGATTGAAGTAGATTTCGGTACCAGGGGGCATGTAGTCGAAAGAGCCTGGGAAGCCGAGCGGGTCCCAGAGTAACGGGCAGGTTGTCGCGATTTGGTACACGTCCCAGCAGGGGTTTGTGTAAAAGGCTGCGTTGTAGATGTCGTTCCAGAGCGCGCAACCTTCTACGGTGTTGTTGTTGGTGGGCTCGGGGAATTTGCTGGTTGGCGGGAAGGTCAGGTATTTGTTCATGTAGTCAGTGTAGCCGCAGGCGTCGGAGCGGTTGTGCAGGTCCTCCATGAAGGTCTCGTTGAAGTTGAAGAGGCCGGCCCATTTGTCGACAAAGGGGACGGCGGGTATGTCTTCGAGGAGCACGTCCTCGGCGATGCTGGGGTCGTAGAACATTACGCCTTTGACGTTGTAGTAGGACGTGTCGTTTTTGCTGAGCATGGCGTCGGCGATGTAAGGCACGTAGCGGCCGGCGTAGGACTCGCCAGTGATGTACACTTTGCGGTTCTCGAGACCAAACGTGGTTACGAAGTTCTTGAAGAAACCCAAGAATTCCTCGGCAGTCTCTTCCTGGGAGGTAGCTGTAGGCGCACCCTGGGTGAAACCGGTACCGACAGGTTGCTCGACCCACACCATGTTGGTGAGGTTGGCCCAGTTCCAGGGGTTGTAGACTGGGCCGGGCCCAGCGCCGTACTGCCATGAGATGGGACCGTTTTCCTGGAGGAAACCTTCAAGGGAAGAACATCCTGGGCCGCCGTTGAGCCAGATGGTGATTTCGTCGTCGGCCTCTGGGTTCTCCGAGGGGAAGAACCAGAAGTAGAGTTCAGAGGTTTCGTTGGCTGCATTGCTGACGGGGAGGAGACCAGCGTACGACTCGCCAATGTCGAAGTTTACCAGCGGGATTGCTCCTGCGGTGCCATTGACAGCGAAGCCTACAGTATATTAGTCAGTGTTGGTCCCTAAACTTCACAGGTTAGACCTACTCTTCGAAGCCTCAGTAGTGATAATCTGCGACGCCTGACGCTTGCCAGGCTTCACATTCATCTCCGGACGAGCAAAGCGCGGCCTAGCAAGCTCCGTCTTCTTGCCAACCGAGCGAGCGCTGCGAGCAGAAACGCTAGCCGTGAGGCCGCCAATGGCGAGGAGGGAAAGCAGCTGCATCTTGAAGTTGCGTTGAGACTGCGGTACCTCGAGTAGTGAATGTTCAAGCTCGCGCGAGAACAATCAAAGGCCGTACAGGACAATTAGAGCGGGCAGCCGGGCTTGAAGTATGGCAGCGCAATCGTTAGGGCCGCGACGTCACCCCGGAGAGCTACCCTGCACGGCGCGGCATCTATCGTTGCTGTACCTGCACAGACACTGATAGGCCATGGCAAATACGACACTGGGTCTTTGCCTAAATAGGAAGGAGAGTGAAGGGTTCCTGGGAACGCGAATGACGCAGCGGACTCCCGCTTACCACAGTCCTGGATCAACAAGTCCGCTGAACTCGGGACCAGTTCATCGCGCACGTAGTTGTCGTTTTTGCTAGGACATCCCATCGCGAAACAACTGTAGGTAGGATCCTAGGCATCGTGCGAGATAAGAAAGAGCGAGAAACGACCGCCAGGTACCGGACGCGATAGAGGTGGGGAAGCCATGCACGACCACACCGACGGAGCGAAGCTAATACAAAAAAGCCTCGACAAGCCCCAGCGGTCCCCACACCAAGATACCGGAGTAGTGTCTTATTCAATCCGCCTCTTCCGCCTATCGCATCATGTTAATGCGGCGCAGCTCTTGCATCACACACTCGTATCGTATGACGACAACATTCAACGCTGGCGAAATGAGGCCACCAGGCTTTCTTGCCTTCTAGAAACGCTTGCTCGCCGCTTGACGAAGGAATAAGCACCATGCGCGAACGCTTGTCGAGCTTTGCCGCAGATAAGTGTTGCGCGGGATAACCGGATCAGGCAGCTCGTGTAAACAGGGGCGTTAACGGCCCCGGATAAGACCGAGCGAGGTTAATATGCGGTGGTAATCATGGGAATCACAATTTACTTCGTCGGTCTTCTCTCGTGATAGAAAAAAAGGGAAAGATGGGAGGGCAGGTGTTGCGAAGGTTGAAATAGGAATGTCAGCGATGAAAGTTGGGGTCTCGCGGCGTGCGAATTGGAGCACAGGCAGCCGTCATCACAGGCTTGCAAAGAGTCAGGGAACATTAGAAAACATGAGGCAAGGATGATTTGTTTGATTATCTAGGTTGTGTATTTTAGAGTAAGCACGCTTGATCGTGTAGGTCAGTGTTGTAGTTCCCAATGGCTCTAATGTTAACGATGCTGTTAGGATGGCCCGGAAGCCTTCACGACGCGACGCTTGACGAACTCACGCACTTCAGTTGGAGCCGCGGCGAGCACGACGTCTACCATAACTAGGCATTGTCGAGAGGCTCAATAGCTGCTGAAAGTCCGGAGTGCCGTGGCCGGTAACTGGGTCCCAGCCTTCGGTAGCATTCCATGAGGCGTAAGGAACAAAAGGCGCCGGCAGGCCTGAGTAGATATCGCGACCAGTGCAGCCATCCGAACCTCCATCAACGATATCGTTCATGCCCGTGTAGCCCTTCTCGTAGATCCACGGGTTCAAGAAGCCCAAGGAGGGCTTGCCGGCCGCAATGCGAGCGTTGTTCAGAAGCGCAACGACGGATGCGAAAGTAGGCGCTGAAGCACTGGTTCCGGCAACCGATCGAAGGCTGCCCTTGTCGAAGACCTGGAAGCGCTGGCCTTGAGCGGCGACGTCAGGGAACCCGCGGCCGTTGGGGTTGTACAGACCTGCCCACTGGCTGCCGAGCTTCTTTAGGTACCCATTGATAGCATTGTCTTGGTAAGCTGGACGGTCAAAGAGATCCGAGAAGCCTCCAGAGGAGAAGCCAACGGCTGCCTCAGGCTGGACACCAGTGGTGCCGCCGACAGAAGTGACATACGGGCATGCGGCGGGGAAGATGGGCAGGAATCGGGTGGTATTCTTGCCATCATTGGTTTGGCAGGCGGAGCCGACACCAGTATCGCCGCTGGCTGCGAGAGAGTTAGTGTGTGCCCCACGTGTTGTGTATACTGAATGCTTTCGCGGAGCTTGAATGTTGCAAAGCCCCACAAAACCCATCCAGCCATATACTTACAGAAGATGACGGATACACCACGAGTGCCGAGCTGGCCGATCATGTCGCACACTTTCTTGGCGTATGTAGCCGGAACGCTCTGCTCGTCCTCGCCGTACGAAGTTGTCAGCACCTGGGGGAGCTCATCGTCTTCAAGCCCAACGAGGTAGGTGAAGAATTCCAGATAGGGCTCGTTATTGTTGTCATCCGCGGAGGGCTGATCAAGATCCGGAACCAGCACACCTCGTCCAGCAGTGCTGTAGAAGTTGGTATTGATAAGAGGAGCTACGATACCAGCCGTGTATTGGATGTCGAGATTGGCTTCTACGCTATCGCTCGCGGAATTTTGATCATCGAGGCCGCCTGCAAGCTTGTTAGTTCTGGATCAGCAGCTGATTCAGATGGATATAAGTACCGTTGACAGGGGTGACGGTGAAGTTGCTGCCAATAGCCTTTGGCGCAAGAGACTTTGCAAATTGAGCAAAGTCGGCGTAGCGGGCATACTCCTCCAGAAAGCCGCTCACGCCGATGGTGACATCAGCCTTGGAGCTAACATTGTACTTGTCAAACTTGTACAACACTGCGAGGCAAGCTGGGGTGACGCTGCTGCTGCAGGCTGCCGCGTTGGCATCGGCAGCCAGGGTCGAGAACGAAGCCTCCTCATCCGAGAGAACCTGGCTACGCTCTGGTCGGATCTGCCCGAAGCGAGTCGTCTGTGGCAGTACAGTCAGCAATCTGGTCTTCGAAGAGAACCGAATCGTAGACATCTTAGATTAGCCTAGAGTACTTCGCACAGTTTCGGGGCCATGTACAGTGCTCAGAATATATGCGAAGTACCCCAGGCATACCCAAGGTATGTCGAAATTATACGTACAGGCTGAATCATGTCGATGTGGCTGCGGACCTCCTTAGGCACCGAGTAGCCCAACGAGCGAACCTTCTTGACCGAAGGGCGCGCCTCGCTCTGGTACGTCTTGAAGGAGGTGCCCATCATCTCTTCAGCGCGTTTGACAGGGGCGTAGAAGTTGATCCACTCGCCATCGTTCTGGATGTCCCTCGGATCGACTCCCGACTGCTCTAGCCAGCTGAGGACGGTAGCAGTAGACTCGGCGCGCGGCTTGATGAGGTCCTTGAGCTCGGCTCGCTTCAAATGCTTGCCGTAGCGAGGGTGGCTGGGCGTAGAAACCTCCATGAGCGTCCTCTCGAAGAGGTCACGGTTTTCCTGCATGATTCAGTCAGCATAATTTCCAGCTGTATACCGCGAAGGTATCCGCGGGGTGCTTAAGCAATCCAAAATGCCGTGTTGATGCCGTTTGACGATAGGAAACTGCTGGTAGGTACTCACCGAGCGTACTGCAATACGGAAATGCAGCTTGCGATCCTCTGCCGGAGCACCGATTTCGCTCCATCCCTCAGGCACACTACGCAACTGCTCGACCGTGTCGTCATCATCAATGTGATACGTGCTTGCCGCGCCGGCTACAGCAAGCAGCCCCGTAAAGATAGCGAACCTCATGTTGTCGTCGTCGTCGCGTGGAGGGTGAGGTGTCGAGACAGACAGCCCATGATGCGCGAACTCTTATAGGTAATGACCTCAGGAGCCCTTCGCGGGCCCTTACCTTTGGGGAAGGCGGGTTTCACGTTTCATGCACGTCCCGGGGTCAACACGATCGGCATCATGTTGAAGGCACCAACTTTCAGGCGAGCTGCCGTTGATTGGTCGGTGAGGTCGTGCTTAATGTACAATCTCCGCAGGAACCAAGCATGGCAGTGTGGCAATATGGATATCTACGGCGCACGAGGCTGTATCAAGCAGGAGGAATGGTTCTGACCATGGAAGCCCAATTATGTGAGTGCTGCGAAGGTATACGAGGTGGCGTGAGATCAATTGTGTTCATAGGTAAGGAGATTGAGGATGGATGCTGAGGAATGCTTGGAGAGCTTAGAGAGCTTGGTGTAGCTTCGTGATGTTTAGCGCGGCAGCGTACCCGGGACGGGCAGCTTTCCACCGCACTTTCTTTGCACTTCGACTTACGTGCAGCCTTGGCATCGCAAATTCCACGAATTCGCCGTGAGCTTTGGGGCTCATCAGTAGAGCCGACAAGCCAGATCATTAGTCTGAGTCGCAGCGTCGCAATGGTGTCCAACGTGGGTCCATTCCCCACGCAACCACGCTGTGGTGCATGTACCCGCCAAACAGGTTTCCACACGTGCGACTGGGTTGCTTGGGTGACGGTGTCAGTGTTGTTTTGATGTTCAATTGTTTCTACAGTGTGACTGTACGACCTGTGATTCATAGTGCCCGGGACAACTTCATCAGCTCTTCGCATTGGCACTCTCTTCGTTCGCTTCAACTGTTCCTTCAAACCCATCTTCCAGGATCTCAATCAGGTCATCAAGCTGCTTGACGACGAGATCCGTATGCTGATGCTCAGCGAGATGCTTGTTTACATCATTGACTAGCAGAACTGTCGCAGCTCCCGCTCGATGCCCGGCAGTCATATCATCGATCGAGTCGCCAACCATGATCAAGCTGTTCCCTCCATCTTCGTGCATCCAGTCCTTGGCGATGTGCAAGATACCTGCCGGGTCAGGCTTCGGCGGCCTGAACTCTCGCGTTACAACCGGGCTGAACTTCGATTTCGGCAGGAAGGTGGTGAGAAGATGGGTGACAGGCGCGTCGAAATTGCGTGTACAAATTCCCTTCTTGATGCCACGTGAGTCGAGATACTCCATGAGCTCCACGAGTCCGGCCTGCGGCTGTTGCGACTTCATCGCGGTACGCTCGATGTTGCGGATCTTCTCTTGAGCTTCTTCTTGCTCGCCCTCGGGTAGCGAGTAGATATGGTCCAGGATGTCTGTTGGCTTCTCGATTTTGAGGGCTGCTCGCATCTCCGCGAACATGTGATTCTGCGGCAAACCTATTATTCGTCAGTACAGTACTGCACTAAATCCGTAGCTAACGACAAGTAGACTCACATAGTGTGCCATCAACGTCGAAGACGATCCCCTTCAACACCGGTCTGTCATCCCTATCTCTTCTCTTTGCGGGGTTCAATGGCGCGAACCGCCGAGGTCGCACGGGGTGTGTCATTGTACTCATTGAGCGTGCACAGATTGTAGATCTTAACGTGAAGCTTCCCGCCAATGCTCTCAGATGATTTGAATGTTGAGCAAAGACCGTTTTCATGTTTGTGATGGTATGTAGGTTGATCGGGTGGCTTTTCTGGGAAGTGGGTCCGGCCTCAGCCGCACCTGCGCTTATGGTTTGTCTGGGACGGCGTAGCTCGGGATCGGAACCGCCCGCAACAACCTGCATTCTCTTTCGTCTCGGCCCCCTTCCTGTGAAAACCATGCTGCATTCACATTATCTGAATAGATCATAACCTAGAACTTCTCCAATTGTCGTAGCCCTTTGTCCAAACACACTTATATCTGCTGCGTAGTGTGTGTTTACCTCCTAAGCCTCCGCCATCCCATCTGGTTTGGTGAACATTGCCTCTAGTTGCCTACGATAGAAAGCAACTACAATAAGTAAGCCTAGAGTACCTCGCTATTTATGTGTTATTTTCTTGTTTTGTTTTACCCATATGTGACAGGGGTGTTGCGTACCTTCTCGTTCTGAGACGACTACTAGCTAGCCGCAGGTTTATACCATGGCCTAAACCTACGATATTGTTGCACTTCTTTGTCGTTGGTGAATCTCACAGAGATGGCTACACTCGATTGAGAAATGAGTCATTTCTTCATATATCATGCAGCCGGCATTCACCAATTACATACCTTTCGAGCAAGTCCGGTCGTTTACCCTGTGTACTCCGATTGCGCAAAGAAGCCTTTTGCACCACGACCAACGCCCATCCTCGATCTGACCAATCTTGTATTTGAATTTCGGTGAGACTGCATAGACTCCATGGCCTTGCTAGATCTTGAAGTATATGCTCTCTTGGCTTGCCGGTGTTGAGGGGTCACCAGGACGCCCGGGGAGGCGCCGAAACAGCATGAGTATTCGTTGTGCAACACACCAGATCAATGAAGTACTCAGGTGCCGCAATGACAGCGGAGGCCCCGATACTGTGGTGAAGTATAAAGAGGCAGCATCTGTCAGTCTGAGCATCAGAAAGACAATATCGTTCGCTATTCACGCAACAGCCTCTATCTACCTCTGAATACATCCAATCCGTCTCAGCATTCTCCTCGCAAGATTTTGTCTAGCTGCACTGTTCGGCATTGTGGTCCTGTCAGCTACTCTAGGCCAGCGTACCGACAACGTGAGGCTACTCAACCTGCATACCAGAAAGAAATGCTAACCTTCATTCAGTTTGATGAGCTGGCACTAGCCACCGATATTTTCCTACATTGCAACAACTTGCAAAGTTATGATTGCAGCGCGGATTGAACAAGCAATATCTGGTAAACCTTTGGGCTTTAGCATACCAGGCCTGATAATGTTGTGGTTAAAATATGGAGAAAAACTAATACACAGCCGAATTAATGAGGTCAGTAAACATCTGCAATCTTCAAAAATCTGGCAGACTAATCACAATTTTTGAGCTTTTCATTGGTTGGACGATCGCATTGCCATGCTCTCCACAATCATTTTTGCCATTGGGTGGCTATAATGCGATTCTCGACATGGTGTAGCAAACCTCAGAAAGTAACTAATGAATTTTCTTCTCTCTGTGTTACTCTTTCTGTTATTCCTACACCGCCACCACCTCTCATACAGCTGCTTTTATTCACTTATTCACTTATTCACTCATGCAATACCTGCATCTGTGACCGCGTGAGGGGTATGGGTAGGAGGCTGCTGATCAATAAATGTATATTGATATGTATTTATTGTTGTGTCTTTTGTCAGACCACAGGAAAGGCCTGTTCTGCATGACGTATCTATGATACGATTAATGGTAGAAGGTGCCCATCAACAGGAATAAGAAGCACCACACCGACATGTGGCATACCCGATGAACTGTCACAGCATCAGCCACTCCCTAGTGGGCGCTCTAGATGGAACATTCACTCTCCAGTTAGTTAGCGCCCACTAGGCAGCCCACCAAAAAAACGGTGGTGGCTGTTTGGGCATTTCCTATTGGCTATTGGCCGGGGGGCATAACTTATGGCAAGCACCAATAATCTTTGGTGCTTCAGTCCCTTAACTCGGGATCCGCGAACCCAAAGCCACGCATAAGCTCAGATCAGCGCCGTGCATTGCGTCCAGATATCTATCTCACTCTAGTTACGTCGCCTTGTAGCCTGCTTCCTCAGCTAAGAAACCTGTCGTTATGCAAATACAGCCTTGCGCCTCCATGACCGCCTATCATCCGCCCAACCGCCTTAGCGTTGATGGCACTGCATCGGATCGAGCATCTCACAGACCACCAGCTTCAGCTGACACATAACTTCTCCGCAATGCTGACACCCACGAGATCCGGATGCAAGCATGGTCGAATGAGTACGACGGCTCCTGCATAAACTGTTTTCTTGGATGGTGCTGCCCCCATCTCCGCGACAGGAAAGGAACAAGCATTGCCTTTGCACATTGTCACGGTTGTCAAGATTACTTATTTTATACTATAGCTCTTATTTATTAAGGCTTAAGAGTATTATGACTTAGATATGCAGTAGGACATTGCGTCGTCCTAATTGCGTACAAAGAGTTGCTTTACATAGAGGCGTTGTCTTAACTCTTGTCAGCCACGGTGCTCCATGGTACCCTGTGATGCCCCATGACCTCCTGAGTCCTATCTCCAAGATATGTCGATCCCTCATGTACCTCCATCCCCGAGGACCGTCCATCTCCGAGGCACGTCAATCCCCGAGGTACGTCGATCCCCGAGGTATGTATGTACCGGGGGTACGTCTGAGCCTTCGGGTAACGTAGCCGTGCACCCGACGCCCGTCGTTGCGCGGCGCCCGTGCCAACTTCATATTGACAACCCTTAACATGAGGTTATTGATCCACATATAATAGTTACTATCCTAGGATTTTTGGGGGTATTGATCTATAGACCTCAGGCTACAATTCGAATTATCTAAACCTTCCTGGAGTATTGATTGCCCGGCCGAGGCGGGTGGTGGGCACTGGTGCAGCCAATTGAGCCTCAGCAACCTCAGCAGCCCACCCACCCCTCATAGCACCCACCATAGGCCTCTTACGCTTATTCTGAGTAGGCAAAACTTGAGATGAGGCCTTGCGCTTGCCTAATTGGGACTGTTGTATAGCTTTTTGAGTGTTGCGGGCCTCACAGGCTGCAGTTGCGCGGGCAGCCTGCTTAGCCTTCTCCTCCATACGCACCAGCTTGGCTGCCTCCCGCGCCTCACGCTTCTCCTGAGCTAACTTCAATTTTAATACCTTTGAGGAGGCCCTCAAGGCCTTATCCTCCGCTTTTTGGAGTTGTTGTTCTTTCTCCTCCCTCTCCTTGATTATCTGCCAAAGCCTAGCCTCCCTGATCTTCCTAGGTGAATAGAATACAGCCCCACCGTGGTACTCCTTGCGCTGTTGAAGATCAAGGGGTTGGCGGCGTTTCCCCTGATTGTTCTTAGTGTTAAGGGCTTGCCGTAGTCCCTCATTCTCCTGCTCTAGTAACTGCTTTGATGCGTAGAGGGAGGTAAGGGTTGCTTTGATAACTTTGGCTTCATGTAATATGGGATCAACTGTAGCGTCAACTAGGCAATTGATAGACCTCTGATTGATGTTGTCTAGAGGTATAGGGCCCTCAGGAGATTGTGGTGTTGGCTGCCGGAACTTTTTAAGCACCACCTCAGGATCCATAGGACTCAACCCAGTAGCCTCAAAGGACTTAAGGATGTGTTTTTTGATGAAGGAGTCCTCCAGGCTTGATAGAAGATGGGATAGAAATCAGCTTTCTTGATAGCTTTGAGTCCCAAGCTTGATTGATAGTGATTCTGGAGGTGGCGCTTGTATGATGATGACAGGGGCTTGAACATCACTACATCTAGTGGCTGAAGCGTATGGGTTGAGTGAGGTGGTAGGACTGCCAGGAGGATCCTATGGGCCAGGCAATAGTCCAGAAAATCCGGAGTAAGATGAGATCCATGGCCATCTACAAGGAGAAGTCAATGCCTATACCCAGCCTTCTCCTTAGTGAATTGATCAAAGATCTGCTCAAGCCATGCAAGGCCTATCTGATTGTTGCTCCAGCCTGAGGGGCTTGAGGTAACCAATACCTCAGGGGTCAGATGGTTTATATCCCGTACCCAGCAATCGTAGATGGCCCCAGAAGCTGCCTCATATACTATCCCCGGTGGGAGGCAGCTCCCATCTGCACATACAGTTGCTATGATGGTAACAAACTCACGGCTACCATCCTGTATAGCTTCCTTACACCCTCTGCGCTCATATAAGTCCCTGCTAAACACCCTGAGGCTCTGTCCAATCTGCCCTATGAGGAATCCCTTCTCATCCATATTGTACATATCTGACGGCTGTATGTAGTATTGTTGCATTTTGGCAGACAGCAGCTTAAAATACAACTTGTACTTAGGTAGGGAATCAGCGTTGTGACGAGTACGGTCCAATCCAGTTGTCCAATGTGACGCAAGCTCAACCTTATGCCGGTGCAGGAAGCGTGTTACCCAGCTATCCAAGGCGGGCTTTTTGACTATTGCCTCTGCAAAATTCTGGAGCATGCGCCTTGTAGGTGGCAAGCCCATGTCGTGTAATCGTCTGATATGCTTTACAAGATCTGACTCCTGTTGGTGGTTGAGTAGGCGTTGATTCTGGATCTGGGCGTCATGAGAGCCCTGCATGCGTCTGTGCCTCCGGCTGAGCGTAGTGCGCAACACCCCAAACTGATTTGCAACTTCTTGGTACGTAAAGTTTTCTCCTGGATCCAGCAAATTGATAGCTTCAATTGCAGCCAGAATTGGGTCCATGGTGGTTGAGTTATGACGCGTTGCGATTCTTGTGTTGGTGGTGTTTTGATGTTGGCGCAGGCGCCGTGCAACAACAGGCGCCGGGTGCACGGCTACGTTAGGTATGTACCCAAAGTACCCTAGTACCCTAAATGTATATAGATCTCCCATCCACGATAGTTAATACATCACGCTTCTCCCTATTGACAACTCTTATAACGGGTTTCGAAATGCTGGGCTCAGGCAGAGCTCGGTATAATCAGGTAATCGGTACCGGCCCGGTCAGCAAAACATGACCCACCTTGGTAAAAATTGCGTACAACCATGTTCTGAAGATTCTATTGTCTCTTGCAGGGCTTGCAATCAGTTATGAGGCTCATTAATTAGCTATATGCAAATTTACTACGGTGTGCAATGTTTTGATGGTACCGATTACCTGATTGTACCAAGCTCTGCCTGAGCCCAGCATTTCGAAAATCACCCATACCGTGTTGGTTCAGCCAATGCGCGGATTCGGCCAATGCGCGGATTTTTCCTAAGAAAATCAACGAAAATCA
>ML976224.1:0-13249 GCA_010015635.1 Clathrospora elynae | reverse complement strand
TGTCGTTTTTGACAGAGTTTTGTAGTATTAGAGGCAGTGTGGGAATAGCCACAGCCAAAGGCTGGATACGACCGGATGCGGGTCTCCCCCGCCTTGGGCAGGGAACCGCAATGGAGCTGGGATATCACGATAGAACTGCAAGGAGCTTCGATGGAGCTCGGCTGTAAGCCGGCTGCCATCATGGCTACTTGGCTGCGATTCCAAGGAGGACCGGATGGGATAAGAACCCCTCTCCGGCCCTCCGATAGATAGACAGATATCAACCACAATACAATCGTACAGTCAGTTCTTTGTTTTCAGCACTAGTGCTACGGCCTATCCAACAGTATAACTAATTAGCGTGTTCTTGTTCTTGATCTTGAGCCCGCCGGCAAACCTCTTCTCTCATCCTCCACGAATACACCGCCCAACGATGACACCTACCCTGGCATCATCGAGGATTTAGTTGTACTTAGATACGGGTCTGTTGGCTTTACCAAGCTCTCTTTCAGCATTTCCGTCCTTTTTCTTCTTTTCAGCATTCCCCTTCTGTCGTTCGAAAGCTGTTACGCAATTCTTACAGTCTGGCGTTTTTTCCGTTCGGGCATCAATGATCGTCGTCTCCCACTTCACCCATCATACAGTAAAAGATTGATTTGGTGACGCGTGGTAAAAGAGAAGTCGGAGCAACACTCAGCAAGTCGGAAAACGTGCTGTGCGACCTCGACAACAGCTTGAATTACCCCGATCCGCGAGCTAATTTGTTTGAATTCCAGCTCATGTGGCCGATGCCATGGGAACTGGCGTTACTGTGTCGCAGTAAGAACAGCATCTCGTGCGGACTTTCAATTTGAAGCATGCGCGACTGAGCACCTAGGTCTATGAGCCACCTTTGCATTTCACTAAATATTGGGTTTGAGACGTGATGAGTCACACATCACAATTGAAGTGCGCGTGGATATAAATCTGTAATCCCCGGATATGTCTGAGCCAGCTTATCGGCTAAGGGACCCTTGGTGAGACCATGGCCTATCTTTAGGCCCTTCCCATATTCCTGAAAGGTGGCGGCATTCACGATCGGGCGTGGCAATGCCATTTTCTCTGATTGTTTCTTTGTTCCCTCGTGGCATTGTCGTTTGCTTGGCCTTGTTGCTCGTCGCGGAGCCTCCTTCGCTTTCAAAGGACACCAAACGAGCAACATCAGCTCTACACTGTGAATTGTTACCTTCAAAGCGCTTTCCTGATTCCTTAACTGCTCTTTCACTGAATCGCGCGTCATGGTGCGGCCGCACTCTGAATACTTAATCCACGCGCCCTCTTCCTTGCAGAACCTTTCTCCACATACGACCCTCATCCACACTTTACGTACAAATATTGAATACGACAACTACTCAGCCAAGCCACCGATTCCATATATCACCACCATGTCTAAGCGGCCCGCCAATTTGCTGCTTGCGGCGGAGATGACACCCAAGAAGCAGAAGGTAGTAGACTTCGCTGTTAGGGAGCAAAACACGGCAGTCACGAAGGCATCCACAACCCCCGGGGAGAAGAGCAAGAGGCCGCCCGTAGGAGAGGGCTTTGAGGCTTCAAGCCTAAAGGTGTTGCAATCCCGCCACCAAACCTTTTCTGGGGCATGAAGCCACTACCTGGTGGTCCCCGCCCCGATCCCGTTCAACCTTCGGCCCGCGACAGCAATGGCGCAACCCACCCTCCTATGTGGGAAGACCGCAAATACCGATTTAAGCGCGGCTCACGGTACGTAAAATACTTCGGCCCTATCGCACCTGAAAACTTGAATGGCTTGCCAGAGACGCTCGACCAGGAAGAGCTGCTCGTCATTCCTCTCATCGACATGCGCCCGAAATGCAAAAAGGATCCAACACCAAGGCGCACTCCCTTGATGTATACATATGGCGGTAAACCAAAGGACTGGAACCACATGCAGTCTATCAAGGCTCTCAACGATCGGCGCTACCAGGGCATCGATCGTACCACCGTTGACGCGCCATGGACCCGCATGGAGCGAGAGTACTTGGCGTCACTGCTGGGAGAGTTCCCTGATGCATCGATCTGGGATTTGACGGAGCAGCACAACGACCGCTTCATGGGCAAAGACTTCGTGCACGGCACCGGTTTCCCTTTTGCCAACCTCTCCACTGGCCGCACCGTTGAGAGCATTCGTTACGAATACACCACCTACAAGCCGGCTTACGACCAGGGCCAGGCGCCAGATATGGTCCGATTCCGCAATGACTTCTCCACGGAGGGCAAGACCACCCGAGCCTCAAAGCGGATGCAAAACTCTTTTGGATTACATAGCAAGGCACTTGAGCTGGCTTATGACAAAGATATAGATGTCGATGCCGAAGATGAGGGTGCTGGTGAGGACAACGAAGATTGCAGGAAGACTTCTAAGAAGGCCATGACCAAGACGCGAGCACCGAAGAAGTCGGAGAGCGTGGTGCCTGATTCTGGAGACGAAGGTGAGCTTTGAAGTGCATCCGGTAACGCGTTTACCGAGCAGCCCAGACTTAACGATGACGATGAGCTGCTTCTGGGGTTGGCCGGCATATAATCCCGAGGAAGTCCGCTACACGCCTCCACGTACGTTGTCCGCCTTATCACTCCTGGACGCCCCCGCCTCCCTGAATTCGCTTCTCATACTGGCCCCATATTCCTTGATCTCTCCCGTTAATTCTGAGGTTGAGCAATTCGTTAACCAAATTGTAGGCGACATCGTGGACCATGCCAAGGCCGTTGCTGAGGAGCAGAAGGTGCTCACGGAGACGTCCGTTGGGATCCAGACCCAAGTGATATCGTGGAAGTCAGTCGGAACCTAGACCCTTGCCAAGGATATTCAGGCCATCGTTCCAGAGGCTATCGTTGACGAGTGGCTTGAGTCAAGCGTTCTTGCAGACTTGTCAACAATAAAGTCGATCGGCGGCTTGATTGGCGAACGTACCATACGTGGCGATTTGCACGCCTTTACGGAACACGCGGTACCACGTGCACGCTCAAATAGGAATCAAGCCAGCCGATCGGCTTGAGAGTTGACAAGTCTGCTGCCAGCTCTCTTTTTCACAGTGATTGCGGTCCTGGGTGGTGATACGGATAACCTCAAGCTTCTGATCCGGTGTCAAAACCTCTGGACTTCCACGTCCCAAATCATTATGATATAACTGGGGATCACATAAATCAAACCCGCTGTGTTCTGCATTGGATTGCACCTTCTTCAGCATCCCAGATACACTGGATTGCGTGCACTGCAACTTTCTTACAACATTTTGTTGTGTAGCATTACCAAGTAGTACTGCACCTGCTATGAAAGCACGCGTTTCTGGTCACGTTTCAGTGCGGGAAGTCTTTGCAATTGGAGTTCTATGTGTAGATTTATTGAAACAAGGTCCCTCTAGTAGTATGACTACCAGGGGGGGAACCGAGTAGGATGACGTGGGGAGTCTCCAGCGTATTGTATTGAGTGTGTTTTCATGTTGTTATGTTATTCTCACTAGAGAAGCTACGTGCTTGCCAGGTCGCCATCCATGCTCACCGCACGACCCTTCCTTCCACCAACCTGGACTGAACCCGTATCTTCTCAACAAGATTTATATTTGTAAGGCTTGCACCGATTTAATTGAGTCATCTTGGGTGGTCATGGGGCAAGAAATGGCTGGAAATTGCAATGTTTTGATGCTGTCGCGCATTCTGGTGGGGTTGCCTGAGCGATCGGAGATTAAAAACGAGCTCATGATGTTGATGTTCGCGCGCAATGCGCGGCGGCCCGAGCTTTCAAAAAAAACGAGCCCCTTCGTACTGCCGATTCGGCGCGCTTACCGGTAAGCTGGACCATATAGTTTTCGGCCAATATAGTTTTCGGCCACCCCACCAAATCTACTGCTCCACCTTTGACGCGTCGCAACCCAACCACCACACGCTTAATATGGATAGTCGCGAGCTCGCTATACAATCTGCTATCCGCGATCTCAATTCTGGTGTTTACAAAAGCCAGCGCCAAGCCAGCAAGGCCTACAGCATCCCGCGAACGACGCTACAGGCTCGCCTGGCCGGCCACCAACCCCACGCGATAGCTCATCACCACCAGCAACGATTGACTCCAGAGCAAGAGGAGTTTCTTGTTGAATGGATCCTGGACGAGGATCTTCGCGCACAGCCTCCCTCCCATAACCGTGTACAAGAGATGGCCACCCGAGTCCTTCGCATGAACGGTGACAACGCGCCGCTTGGGCAGCTCTGGGTCTCCCACTTCCTCAAACGCAACCAACGCGTCCACTCAGTTGTTGGCCGATCAATTGAAGCTGCTCGTACCGACAATACAAATCCAGAGACAATACGGGCGTGGCTTGAGCTTGTGGAGCAGACTCGAGTCCGGCTAGGGATAAGAGTTGAGGATACATGGAATATTGATGAGACTGGCGTTGGGCTTGGAGTATGTAATAACTCCCAAGTCCTAGCCTCATCTCATAAGCGCAAGGCTTACGTTAAGTCTCCAGAGAACCGCGAATGGGTATCAATTGTTGAGGTGGTATCAGCAAGCGGGCAGAAACTCCGCCCACTCGTGATATTCAAGGGACAAAACCTCCAAACAACGTGGTTTCCATCTGAATCAGTTCCAGATTGGTTTTATATGACGTCTGAAAACGGTTGGACTTCAAACAACGTTGGTATTGAGTGGCTACGTCGTATTTTTATACCAGAATCAGCTCAAACACCTGGTACCAATCGACTGCTGATACTAGATGGGCATGGCTCTCACGTCACTACTGAGTTCATGTGGACTTGTTATCAGAACAACATTTACTGCATATACTTACTGCCTCACTCCTCACACGTTTGCCAGCCATTAGACCTGGCTCCGTTCTCTGTTATCAAGTCATCCTATCGCCAACAGATACGCGACCTCTCAGCTCTTGATGACGCAGCTCCTATCAAGAAAGAGCGTTTTATCCAGTACTACTATAACGCTCGGTATCATGGCTTATCTGAGAGAGTTATTCGAGCTGGTTGGAGAGCAACAGGGCTTGTTCCATATAACCCAGAGCTGGTACTGCAATCAAGTCAAATCCAGACTCGGCCAGTGACTCCACCTCCTGTACAGTCAGCAGATCAGATCTTTGCAACACCTCAGCGGCCTCAAGATCTATATAGAGCTCGGCAGAAGCTTGAGCGCTCAGAAAATCTATCACGGGCGGCTCAAGTTCTGGTTGCCAAGGCAGGCAAGGCTATATCCACCGCAAATACTCGAGCAGCAGAGCTTCAAGCAAGTAATATCAGGTTGCAAGCGCAGCTTGATCTGTTACAGATCAAGCTGCCAAGAAAGCGGGTCCGTCCTAATCCAAATGAGCTGTTTGCAGATGTTGAAGCAATCAAGCGTGCTGTAGATGAGGCTGCGACAAAAGCTGCTGCAAAGGCTACCAAACGCAGTAAGAAAAAGGCAGCAGTTGTCCCAGATCAACAAGTTGTATCTACCCTTGATTCTATGTGTACCCAGTTTCAAATCTAAGCCTGGTTGTTGAGTTACTGCGCGTCAAAGGTGGAGCAGCAGATTTGGTGGGGTGGCCAAAAACTATATTGGCCGAAAACTATATGGTCCAGCTTATCGATAACAACTCCTTGCCTCAACACAGCCCCACATCTTACATTATCTTCATCCCATCTCGCATGTCCATCATCGGGTCCGTTTCATCTCTTGAAAATAATAGAACGTCTATTTATAGCCCAAACAACCTTAACCTCGCCCTCGCGCTTGCCTTCCCGCTCATGGGGTATATTATCTAACCCTAAATGCAGCCCTGTGCTGCAGCACCTCAAGTAAATTATCTCAGACCTCTGACAACATGGCTGCTGCTGTCATACGTCAAGGCAAGGAGTCTGGAATAAAAAATAATGACTACGTACGAGGCTGCTCAGCCGTAGCACGAACTGCCATGTCGTGTGGATCGGCTGAGTTACCGACATGAATAACAGTAGCCGCTGCTGATGGAGTGAAACTAGCCTTGAAACGACTGCCAACTGCCAATTGTGGACAAAATGTTTCTCGCGTGTTTATTCTCCACCTACTGCAGCACGATAACAGACGGGCTGAGACCTGCTCTTCGGGACGCAGCACAACGCCACCAGTGGCAAGGATATTCAGACACGACTGTAAACATAGTAGTTGACATGACATGAGAGTGGATCTGGTGTAGCTCATCCACATAGGCTGCATACAAGTCGAGTAGAAAAGTAGCTCCATTCCTTCTGCTACACATGTGCGGCACATGCATACAATTCACTCTTCTCAAATTTGGTCTTCGTATTTCTACTTTTATCATCGCGCTTGCTATGCTCTTATTCTTTCCCTTATGGTTGTCACTGGCAGCGTTGACATTATCGAGCACTTGTCAATTCAAGCTTGAGCTGACTTGGGAGAAAGGCGCCCCAGATGGATACGAACGCGACATGATTCTCATCAATGGCCAGTACCCAGGGCCTCTACTAGAGATACGACAGGGTGACTGGGTGGAAATTGAAGTGGTCAACAACATGCCCTTCAACACGAGTGTCCACGCCCATGGTCCGCCTACCCTTCGATATCGCATTCGTGCCAGACTGACCAACAATAGGTATCCACCAAACTAACACGCCTTGGGCTGATGGTGTGCCTGGGTTGACGCAGCGTCCCATACAGCCTGGTAATTGCTTCAAGTACAGTTGGTATGCCAATCAATATGGTAGCTACTTCTACCACGCACACAGCCGTGGCCAAATCGACGATGGCGCTTACGGTCCCATAACCATTAAGCCCAAACCCGGAATTCCAAAGCCATTTTCCAAGATTGCTCCTACCGAAGTGGATCTACTGGAAGAGGCTGAAAGCAACACTACGCCGCTTGTTCTTTCTGACTGGCGTCACAGAACGTCAGACGAGACCTGGCATGACCAAGTGGCTTCTGGCTTTGCAAGTTCCGTTTGCATGGATTCGCTGCTTGTAAACGGCAAGGGTGCTGTCGACTGCTGGTCTCGAAAAGATATCGATGCACTCACTAGCCCGGACGTTGTAGAGCTCTTTTCAGTTAACGGCTTGCAGATGACCGACAAAGGGTGGGTCTAATATCGAGTCTGTCATCAAAATCATCTAACATTACCAGATGCGTGCCACCAAAATTCTTCCAGCTCAGCCTAGGTAACAGCTCGGTCATCGATGCGGGCGTGCTCGCTCCTGAGGTCTTCGAGGTGTGTACGCCAACGGAAGGGTCTCGTGAAGTGATTGAAGCACCACAAGATAAAAGATGGATGTCGCTGGACATCATCTCGACGGCTGGAATCGACACGTTCGCGTTCAGTATCGACGAACATCCGCTATGGGTGTATTCTGTCGACTCCCACTATATTGAGCCCCTGAAAGTAGACGTGCTCACCGTTGCTAATGGTGATCGCTACTCGGTCTTCATCGAATTGGATAAGAGACATGGCAACTACGGTATTCGTGTCGCCTCGCTCGCTCTCACCCAGCTCATTGACACCACTGCGGTCTTGTCATACGGCGATCAAGAGAGCCCCGGCTACGCGACTGGCCCATACGCGAACAGCACCGATACAGACAACATCACCTCAGCGCCTTACACACTTCGAAATGGTCAACCCACCTCCGACAACACAACCGTCTTCAAACAAGCAGACATGATTTCCTTTCCACCCCAATACCCCATCACCGCCCCTGAGATCGCCCAAACAATCTTTATGACCATGGGCAATGTCGGAAACAGTTATACCTGGGCCCTCAACGCCACACCCTTCAACCACATCGTCGACGAAATGAACCCGCCCCTCCTCTACCAACCACCTTTCGCTTCCAATCCCGGTGGAAACATCACCATAACGACGAATAACAACACATGGGTCGATCTCATATTGCTCAACCCGTTTCCGCATCAACCTCCGCATCCTATACACAAGCACGCGAATCGTGTATTCATCATTGGTATTGGCACAGGGGCATTTAACTGGACGAGTGTTGCTGATGCGGCGGAAGCGATACCGGATAACTTCAACTTTGTGAGTCCCCCGTTTAAAGATGGGTTCGTTACACCAGGAACGGACTTGGAACCTACATGGTTGGCGGTGAGGTACCATGTCATTAATCCCGGGGCGTGGATGTTGCATTGTCATATCCAGAGTCATTTGACTGGGGGAATGGCGATGGTGATCTTGGATGGGGTGGATGAGTGGCCTCAGGTACCTGCTGAGTACCAAAGTTGAAAGAAGGAGGGGAAGAAGTATGTATGATGGCCCCCAAGGACTAGCTAGTTTCAAAGTTCTACTGTAATCTAACTGTATTTAATGTGCACGCTCCCCGGTGGACTTTTATCATTACAACCCCCTTTGATCATATCCTCCATAGCCCGCAAGCCACCGTGCTAATGTGCAGCCCTATGAGTCTTCATGACGGCACTCAAAATGCATCTTTCAGCCCGCCGCAGCTCAGCAACGGTGTATTTTTTTCGCGGCATCGGAATCATACGCTCGTTTCCCTTTGTCCAGTTGCAACGTGCAGGATACTAGGCAACTGGGACAGTATCGCACCTTCTCGCTAATGTTGGTCTTGTGTGGGCTGGGAGGTTAATGTAAGACTTGTTGGTGGAGATTGAGATGCTCTTCGGACATGACTGAGAGCTGGGAATTTATAAGCCTGAACAAGGCGTCAAGTGACGAAGAAGAGGAGTTGATTGTATTACAAGTTGTGTACAATGGGGGCAATATATAGACGAGGTTACCTAAGGGAAACTAACCCGGGTAGGCTGACAGGATTAGCTGGTGCAGCTTGGGACTTCTGCAAATACATGGGTTTTTATAGGGAGGTGATGAAGGGGGGAAAGGGCTGTTGGCGCGCGAGAGGGGGTTGGGTTTGGATGTCGGGGTTTGTGGTGCTTCATAATTCGAGACACTGATGCTCGATAGGGTATCTGTTCATAGTGAGGAGAAATTCGTTCTTAATATTGAAATAGGGATTTGTGTTTGCTGTCATTTTACTTGTCGTCGTGTGCTGGTAGCAGGCCCCTGGCTTGCACTTGCACTATTGTATATTTGTTAACATCTCATGAATCACGAGCTCGAGATATTCACGTAGCGTTGTCCAGCAAATCTTCGGGTCCAGAGGTAGACTACGAAAGCAACATCGCGCTGCGTAGAGTGTTAAAAAAGCCGGCTTAAAACAAACCCCTACTAGAAGATTATGCGAAGCGACAAATCTCCTCATACCCGTTCCTCGCACGCGGACTGTAAGCCTCGTGATACCCATCATGCATGCCGCCAGGTATAGTGTTGCAGGTGCGGACAAGCCTCCGGCCGCCTTGTATCGGCATCTAGCTTCCGACATCGCCCTTGCCCACCTCGGTTGCCGGGCGAACACGGCAAATGACGTTGCACGCGAATACCTCAATGCGGCGTCGTGGCACCCTTACCGTCATCACAACGACACATAGTTATAACCGCCTTCCCCACATCTTTCGGCGAGTTTCTTACCGCTGCCAAAGATCCACACCTTGCATTCCTTGTTGTTATAAGTAGAAGACCTGCGCGACATGCCTACTCCACCCTTTTCACAAGATCGTCGAGACTGGCTGAGCGAGATATCTGGACTGTTCTTGCAGCGGAAGAGCAAGGGTATAACAACTTCGACTTCGACGTCTACGTCTACGGTTAATTTGGGATCGAAATTTGGGGTTCCGAAGGCTTGTGATTCTACTTCGACGTTTTCGCTGAAAGATGGCGCCTCCGCAACAAGTCAGGCGATGGCTGACGGGTCAAGACGGCCTTGATAAACTGAGGATGGATGAGGTGGAATGTCCGACCCCGGGCGAGGACGAGGTGCTTGTCGAGGTTCATGCGGTTAGTTTGAACTATAGGGACACTGAAGGTATGACGGCCTTGGAACGATTTCCATTGGGGAACGCATGATTGACCAATGAATGACGCTAATCACGTGCAGTTGCCATGGGTCTTTACAACCACCACGCTTCCGTTGAACACCCACCTGCTATCGTGCCATGCAGTGACATGTGCGGTATTGTCGTTGCCGTCGGCCCATCGTCCAACAGCACCTCCGACCCGTACAAGAACCCATCTTTCCGTCTGCAGACTGGCGATCGCGTCATCAGCACTTTTGCTCCGACTCATCTGACAGGCCAAGTCCAAGCCAAAGACGTTCGCAGCGGTCTCGGGGGCCCAGAACCCGGTGTTCTCACGCAATACCGCGTCTTCCCCACCTTCGGCGTTGTCAAGATCCCTGACTACCTCTCCGATGACGAAGCAGCATGTCTCCCAATCGCAGCCGTAACGGCCTGGATGAGCTTGAACTGCATGCGGCCCAAAGGTGAGATCATAGGCAAAGGCGAAACCGTTGTATGTCAAGGCACTGGCGGAGTCAGTATCTCCGCCGCCCAGATCGCGACTGCTGCCGGCGCAGATGTCATTGTTACATCCTCATCCGACGAGAAACTCGACCGCGCATCCAAACTCGGCGCAAAACACACGATAAACTACCGCACAACCCCCTCTTGGGATACCGCTGTCCTTTCCGCTACCAACGACAACGGCGCAGACGTCATCATTGAAGTCGGCGGTGCGCAAACTCTGCGCAAGTCCTTTGACTGTGTGCGTTTCGGCGGCCTGATCTCTTGCATTGGCTACTTGAGCGGCAAGCAAGACGATGCTGGTGATAGGACGAACACGAATCTACTGTGTTTAAAGAGGAATGTTACGTTGAAGGGGATATTGAATGGGCCGAGGGATGAGCTGGAGAGGATGCTCAAGTTTTACGAAGAGAATGAGATTAGGCCTGTGGTTGATAAGGTGTGGAAGTTTGAGGAGGCGAATCAAGCGTTGAAGTATCTTTTCAGTGGAGGGCATTTTGGGAAGGTTGTTGTTAGAGTTAAGGCTTAGGTACGGATATGACCATGATTGGTTTCTGGAATCGTTATTGATGATTAAATTTCGTTTGGGGGAATGGCTTGTCATGTGGTTTTTAATTCACTGACAGATGCTGAAGTAATAGGTACGGCCGGTCAATCCAAGGGATCAGCTTCATCACCCACCTCTTCATCGTCCGTTACGTTCTCTTCCACCCACTTGCTCAGCAGAGAAACGTACATTCGCTCCCCACAATGATGTACCTGGTATACTCAATAGAGGAAGCGGCCACGATACACTCTCTTACTCAACCATAGCGCTCAGCCCAAACACTCGCACCCCATCCCTTAAATGCCTCGGCAAATTCCCAAACATGAATCACCGCGTCGTCGTACTCATCCGCAGCCATATGCCCCAACATCCACGCCTCCTCCGCCTCCCGCAAAAACGCACTCTAAGGCTCTTGTTTCTCGTTGCCATTGGCACTACGCTCTGCCAAATCCGTAAGTTCATACTACCTAGCGAAGAAGCCTGTACTGACTGAGCAGTTGTAGTTTATATGGCTGCTTTGTTTGAGAGTCAACCCGGGATAAGTACTCAAATTATTTTGATCAGTGGCGCTTGGTCTATTCGCCAACAGCCCTTCCAATACATGACCAATGTCATAGAGCCAATTTATCTTGAAGACTCTTTCTTTCATCAACACGACCGCAACAGATTGGCTGTACACCGAGCTAAACGAGATAACTCTGCAGAGTGCTCCACCAGCTTGGACTCGGGACGGCTGGGTCTTCACTCCAATGGATCTGCAAGAACTGTCATTAAGAAACAGTAGCACGATAGACTCTTCGGCAAACGTCTCATTTAGTACCACTGCCTTGAGAGGTCGTCTCGAATGCAACCCACTGCAGCTTCCCAACTCGACCTGGACCAACGCGATCGAAAGGGTTCATCGAGATCGCATCCACAACATTACCGGCCGCTTATTACCCACGCTATTCGATGACATCGGGCCGTATGCATTGAACAATATTCCTGTCTTCTCCGCACTCCGGCAAATGGCTTTCTGTGCCAACAAGACAGAAGGACAGCAGTCAGTTGTAGCATATTGGTCCAGCAACAACACCTACATCGACTCCCGGCAACCTTATCCCGAGGAATCCAACACGAGCGCGTGGATCCGGAGCTTTACCATCAAATGGATTGCCGGATCATCAGCAAAGACGGTAGAGGTTTCGGGTCAACAGGATCTCAGCACTTCCAGCTCTGTTTTGATGGCGGATGAGAGTAGGCCTGGTGGTAACGTGACGCTACTATACTGGGAAGAGCAACCAGATATACAGATCATGAGCTGTGAGCCGATTATTGAGTTTGCGCAGGCTGAAGTAACTGTCGCACGGACCTCTGGTCAGGTCCTGGATTCGAGCATTACAGATACACCGAAGCCCGCGACTGAGGCGTGGGAGCACGCGTATGATATGAATTATGAGGAATCAGTGTGCCGGAATGTCACTGGAACTACTAGATACGTATGCTCAAATCTGTCAGAGAGGCTACCGTCAGACTACCTTGAACAAAACTTGCTCAAGTATGGGATCCAAGCTCGCTACTCTTGCTTTCAAACCCAACAGCAGATTTGCACTAACATCACTTATTTTGGGTATATACTTCCTTAGCTAAATGCTCACAGCAGCGCACATCATTGAACCGCCCACTACTACGAGCGAAATGATATCTATGTGATACCTCGAGAACGTCGATAACGAATGCTTCAACATCCGTGATCTGGACAACGATCTGAACATGGACTGCATGAGCTATGCGAACTTTCACCTCGCCAACAGAGATGCGAAAATTCCGCTCGATGCGGATGTGCTGCTCAAGCATTCCCAACGCACGTTCCAAACCTTCTTCCAACACTTCGCCACATCAGCAAATTGTAACAGTCACTCTACTATTTACGAGAGGGCAGACCCGAATCATGCAGAGAAGGTGAACGTGACGCTTTCAAACCGGATCAGGGTGCTTGGGATGAACGAGACGGCTACGTGGCTCTCGCTCGCAATCATCTTGATTCTAGGGATCATCGTCATCATCTTTATGATATCCCTCGAACTCGTATACCCAAGATAATCGATGCAGCACAATATCAACTGCGTCGCTGATGTTCTCTTAATGGTTGCTAGTAGCGATTATCTCATGTCTCTCATCCATGCAAATGGCCTTACAAATATGATGAAAAGCACTGTAAAGACGCGGCTGGGTTGGTTCAAGGATAAGAGAGGGGTAGCAAGATGGGGTATTGAGGTTGAAGATGCGGTTGAGTGGGTTGATGATCCGGGGAACGAGTTCACGAGAG
>ML976223.1:0-38648 GCA_010015635.1 Clathrospora elynae | reverse complement strand
CGTTCGCACCGAGTTTGCAGTCTCATTCAACAGCTCACAGAAGCGGCTCGCCCTTCCCGACTGTGGTGTTGTCACCGAAAAGTAAACACTGCACAAAAACGTTAGCCATCATCAGCGTACTCTACCTCTCCATTAGTTCAACAATAACATACCTCGCTTCATAAACCTCATAATGCACCCAAACCGCCTCGGTGTCCCTGAACAAGAACCCTTTCTCCAACATGCCCGTCTGGAAACAATGACTCATAATCTTTCTCGGCCGCGCCCTCTTATACACCGCGTCTTCAAATAGACTCGGCGTCTCCTCTCCCCTTTCCAGTAGCATCCGCAGAGCACTGAGATTGCGTTCTACGCCCAGTCCCCGCGAGGCTTTGCTTACGGCGCTAGCGTGCTCTCTCATGGCATCTAACAACAGCGCACGTTGCTCTTTGAGCGTGGTCTGCGTTGTGGCTGACGATTTGGTGGATGAGAGGAATGCAGCCATAGCGGGTAGGATGATCTGGATAACTTCTACACGGCCTTTTTGGAAGTGTGCTACAGACACGGTTTCCCAACATGCGGGTGTATAGCCGAAGAGTTGTAGGGCGGCGATTTGGACGACGATTTGAAATATACTCTTTGGGGCGCATTTTAGGTTGCGGAGGAACGTCGCGCCATAGGTGGTGTAGTTAAGAAAGTTGTGTTCGGCGGATGATGTGTTTGTGAGGTAGTCTGCGCGGACCTTGTCGACGTGAGTAGAGATAGCTGCGTCCATGGTGAAGGCGAGTAGGTTTGGTTTGTCGCTCAGTCGCGCGGGTACCTCAATTTGGGATGCTGGCTTGTGATCCCGGATTGCCGTAGCCAGCGCATCGTTCAACTGGCTCAACGTCAGGGCATCAAGCATCGTATGTTCGCCAATAACACCGGACGCCCCATTTCTGCACACAACAAACTGCAGACTCTTATCATTCCACCGATTAGCAGCATCTTCCTCGCCACCAAAATGGAACTGTCTTGCTCGCTCTGGTGCACTATCGGGTGTGGCACTGTCCAAGCAGATGATGAAAGCAGCAGCTTCAATCACTGCGAGGTTATCTTTATTCCGAATTTCGACTTGCTGGAGCTGCATTCTTTTCTGTAACATACCGTTAGGTCCGCACTATAATATGGGTATCAAAACTCTCACCTCCGCCCATATGTGTCTGTTGTCCGAGGTCAAGATGCCTGTCCAAGAACGTTCCAACTGCTGGCTCAAGATAAGTTCAAATTGCGCGCGCAGATCATCGTACGTTGCTGGAACATTCCGAGTCAAAAGATCGAGTCTGAAAGCGTGACCCTTCCATATTACCACACAGTAATCATTACCAGGAAACCTGACCATCTTGTCACTCCCCGCACACGGCATCCTCAAAGCACTGAAAATCCACTCATAGTACGTATTCGTCAGTTCCTTCTCATTTAGCACCATCGGCTTCACTGCCCCAGACTCAAGTCTGCACTTATACTCGAACGCCGTAACCGCGACCAGCGCAGCACGCTCCGCCTGCTCATGCATACGTTCACTGAGTGGGTGACTGAACCAGAAGCTGCTGAAGGGCACAAGTGGCGCTCTCCGATTCAAGAAAGCGGAGCATAATTGGAGTTCTGATTCCCAGTTCTCGATCTTTGGGTCGGATGCCATTGCTGCAGCGCGCTCGTAGAGAATTTGACCTGTGCTACCTGGCTCTTGGAAGGCTTCAATAGCGTGAAGAGTATGAGAAAGCTCTGCTGGAGTAGCGAGGGCCTTGACGGACGTTAGATAAGAGTCAAGAAGAGTGGGAAGGTCGAAGAAAGGGTATTTGGGTAGCCTGTTGACAGTGAACCTGGATGCGCCGTCTGGTGATTTCTGTGGGGTACTTTTCTTGAGTGCCATGACTCCGTTGGTGAGCGGATTCGGATCTTTCAGATCGTTTCTTTCAAGTGACTGCCTGACTTCTGTGGAATTCGGGTTGTTGGGAAAAAACTCTGGAGATATAATCGGCTCTTCGTTCGCGTAGTTTTGTACCCCATTTTCCAGTCCATCAGGAAGGCCTTTGCGCACCAACGTAGAGCGTTCCGCTACAAGTGCTGCAAGACTATCAAGTCCAGCCGCATCAAGAATCTCATGCGTTCGCATAGCAGCCCCAAGACTACGACTAAGCCAGTTCTTGAAGTCGATGGCGATCAGAGAGTCGAGCCCTACATCGGCTAGCGATATATGCATATCGAGGTGATCTGAGCCTAGTGCCACCAGCGACGCTACTTTGTGGGCTATGGCCTCCAGAGCAATCTGGTGTACCTCAGCTATGCTAGAAGCTGCTTTTAAGCGTCGCTCTGTGCTCTTTGTCAAATCTGAGATATTTGGTCCAGCTCTGTTCGACTCAGTTGCTGGTGTGATTGCGGCTCCTGCATTTTCTGCAAGTTTCACTCCGCCATTCAGGAGTGCTAGCAGTTCTTCCTTCTGTTCTTTCGGTGCAGACAAATCTTTTACGGTCTGGATGATGCGATCAAGGTCTACCGGCTGACCGGGCGCAGCTGCTTCCCGTACGTTGACCAGTGTCTCATCATCTGCTACTAGCACAACCTGCCCAGTCTGGGTATAGGCTTTCACAGTTTTGAAAGCCAACACAGCATTCATCAAAGGTATCGCGGTCCTTGGAAGCTGCTTCTCCAGATCCATGCTCTGTAACAGGGCCATGACTTCCTTGAAGGCAGTGCTTGCCAGAAAAGGGCGGTGTCGAAGAAGCTGAGCGGGGTCGAGGGACGTATATCTGATGGCCCGACCAGCAGTACCCGCAATAGTAGATCGATGATGACCGTGTCGTGTGATATCGATGATCGCACCAAATGGTGCCACAGATGCCATGACTTCTTCGGTTAACGGAGCCGATGAAGCATTAAATAAAACGTCGACGCCTAAACCTTGCTTAAAGCGCATGATGTTCCTCTGTACGGCAAAGTCGTCGTTGAAGTATATGTTTTCGGGGTTCATAGAGGGTAAAGACAGTAGCCCGTCCTTTTGTGCCCTGTTGTTCACTGTCGCCAAAACATTGAGTCCAAATAAACCCGCCACAACGATCGCAGCCAGACCTAACGGACTACCGGCGCCCTGGATCAGCACACTCTGACCAGCCACAGCTCGAGCAAAATTCTGGAGACCGTAGTAAGCCATGGTCATATTTTGTGGAAGAGCCGCGCATATTCCGAATGACCAAGACCTGGGAACTTTCTGTACGAAAGACCCCTTTGCCCGAGTGTGGCTTGCGAAAGCAGTAGTCGTGTTCCAACAACATACACGCTCGCCGACATGGAAAACATGCTTGAAATCTGATCCCACCGCTGTGACGATACCAGCCGATTTCCCGATGATCAAAGAACTGCTGCCCCTTCCAACTATTGCGTCAACGTCGCTGTCGTCTAAAGAAAATGCAAGTGCTTTTATCTCGACCTCATCGGGCATCAATGGCCCTTTCGCGGCTTCATCGTCAACGAAAAACAGGCTGCTGAGTACTCCAGGGGTTCCAATACTCAACTTGAGTGGCCGGTATGTCTCATGGAATGGGACGGATTTGAGGTTAGCTGGCGCAGTAGATGTTGCACTGCCGATACCTTGGAACTTCTCTCCGCGCAGCACAACGACCGGGACAGGTCCCAGCTCTCCACTCTGGAACGCTGTAACATCTACAGAACCCGAGCGCGGCCCTGACGGAGATAGCGCGCAGCACACTGTGAGCTTATTGCCATGAACGCTCACCATGTCCGCCGCCACAGAGACTTCGTCAACCGACGTTAGCATGACTGGTCCGGAGCTGCAGTGTCTGGAGTAAAGTGGCAGAACAATATGCATAAGCGCGTCGAATGTTGCTGGATGAATCGTGTGTGGCTGCATGTACCTGTCTGGCATGCAATCTGCTACATCTGGTATTGCGACTTCTCCTAGAGCTTGACAGTGACCTATACGCAGCTTCTGAATAGTTGCAAAGTTGGTACCGTAATCGATACCGTTTTGGCGGAGCTCCTCATACAACGAATCATGTTGGATAGAATCGGTGCAGTCTTGATCGGCTTGAGATAGGCGGTCTCGCTGCTCTGACAATGTCCGCTCTTCTTCACGACCATTGTCGACGTCGTTGAGTGGGATCCTGTACTCAAGCCGGATGTAGCCGCTACAGTTCAGAGTCCAGGTCTTAGTGTCCGATGTCGAAGTGATCCGGAAACGTTCCCACTCAGACCGACCAGAAAAAGCTACCCTATTGTCCAACGAGGACAGGCTAATCATCAATTCTAGCTTACCTGGAGAATCAGGTATCATGATAGCCTTGGAGTATGTCACATTTTTCATGTGAAATTTCCTGATTTCAGCACCTCCTGTCTCTTCGTTCAGTTGCCGCGCTGCCTCCATCGCCATACATAGAAAGCTCGCACCAGGAAGAATAGCGGAGCCATCGATTATATGTTCTTGCAACCACGGCTGTGCATCGACGCTCAAGATGTTCCGCCAAATCGGCTCCAGTGGAGTGCTTCCGATGAGTCTCAATCCAAGGAGATCATGGTACGGATGTTTTCTGAACCTATATTCCTTACTCAGGCGAGACTCGTACCAGTAGCGGTTCGAGTAGTCCCACGCGTACGGCGGAAGGTCGAGGATCATCTTGTTGTCGCTTTCACCTCCATTGAGACAGTTCGTCGCCTCGACGTCTACTTCCAATCCGAATTCGAAAAGTCTGCCGGCCAGAGTGACGACAGTTGTTTGCGCATCCTTCCCGCGTGTCAACGCAGATACGTATTTGTGCTCTATGAAGGTCACAGGGGACGTCAAAGTCTGTCTTAACGGCGCTGATAATGCACTGTGAGGGCCAATCTCCACGAAAACTGGCATGACGCCTTTGGACCCAATTTTGGCATGCGTACGCCCACACGATGCTAACAGAGCATCCGAAAACCGGACAGTTGAAACGAGGTTCTGAACCCAATACGCAGCTCCAAAATCTGTTGTTTTTTCCTTGCCTGTGACCGAGGAGAAGAAGCGAACGCCATCGCGAGGCACTAAAACCTCAAGGCCATCGAGCAACTTCATATACTGGTCCGCTACTGCTTTCATATGGTGGGAATGATAGGCAACATCAACAGCCAGCATCCTGCCTGTGACAGAGTTGTTGTCAAGCATCGCCTTCCAATCCTCGATGGCATCGCGGTCTCCAGATATTGTCGTGCTGGTTGGACTGTTGACACATGCAACTGATATTCTGTGCTTGCCAAACCTTTCGATGTACTGAAGTACTTCCTGTTCGCTTAAGTTGGCAACAAACATTCCACCCTTGATGTTGGTCGCTTTCTTAGCTAGTTTCGCCACTTCGCTGCGAGCATAAGAAACGCGCAGTGCTGCAGCATGCGAAAGAGCGCCAATTGAATAAGAAGCCGCGACCTCACCACTAGAGTGACCAACCACCGAACCTGGTCGGATAGAGAAGCTATCAAGCAGGTCGACCAGTGCGATCTGAAGTGCGGTTGTAGCTGGTTGCGAGATCTCGCTTTCGTTGATTCTCGATGTCTCCTTATCTCGTTCCAACTCCTCTTGTAGGTTCCACGATGCACCAAGGTCGTTCAATAGCTTCTCAGATGATCGAATGGACTCTGAGAACCTCGTTTCTGTATGGAGCAGCTCGCGCCCCATCGCATACCATTGCGCGCCCTGTCCAGTGAAAACAAAAGTCAGTTGGTGTTTCGTGTTCGACTGTTCCGGCTGCTTCGATTGCGCGTCCATGACAGCAGAGAGAAAGTTCTGCCGTGTGCTGGCAAGGATGCTGGCACGAACGGGCATATGTGATCGTTTCGAAAATAGTGTATGTGCCAGTCGACGGAGCATATCTTCCGTGAAATTTTGTTCTCTCAACCATTGCTCGAGGTTCCTTAAGTTTCCATTTAAAGACTTTGCAGACTTTGCAGACACCACAAACAGGTAAGGTGCTTTCGATGTCCGGTCATGATCTGTTCCGTTCTTCTCCGTCCCTGGGTGAAAGCTGTTCACTTTCGACTCGATAGATTCTTCACTTTGTTGGTAGCTGTCGATGATCGCCGCTACGTTCGTCCCTCCATAGCCAAACGAGTTGATCGCCGCTCTTCGCGGGCCCTTCGGCCATTGTTTTAGCTGTTTTGGGATCTTGATATTCTTTTTGTTCAGGTCGAGACCTTCTTTAATGTTCTGAACATCAGGGAAGGGAGGTATCAGCCCCTTCTCCAGCGCAAGCACCGTTTTGATCAGGCCTGCCAGACCGCTAGCACTCTCGGCATGCCCAATGTTCGCTTTGATTGACCCGATCCACAGCGGCGATAGCCTCTCAATACCATCACAGAACACTTTGTGGATCGAGTTGACTTCCGCAGCATCTCCAGCCAGCGTGCCAGTTCCGTGAGCTTCAACGTAGACAGTGAGACCGGGGTCGAGACCAGCGTCAACATGAATCGATCTCATTAGCTCTTCTTGCGCTTGGGAATTTGGAAGCAAAATCCCATTAGTCTTGCCATCTTGGTTCACCCCTGTGTTACGAATGATTGCGCGGATGGGATCACCAGCTTCTACAGCATCAGCTAGGCGCTTCAGGACGACGGTGGCGACACCTTCGGATCGAGCATAGCCGTTTCCGCGACTGTCGAAGGCATAACATCTGCCGTCGTCATTCAGCATGCTGCGAAATGATCAGCCACGCTCATGTACATGGTATCGCAAACCTACTGTAACTTTGACATAGCCATTGTCATATCAGGACCGAGCAACAAGTTGGTACCGCCAACGAGAGCCATGTCAGTTTCTTTCAGTTGTAGCCCTTGACATGCAAGATGAAGCCCTACAAGGCTTCCTGAACAACCCGTGTCTAGAGACATACATGGTCCGCGCAGGTCAAACGTGTATGATATCCTCCCTGACGTGATAGCTTCTCCGCAACCAGTCAAATGGTATTTGGCCAGGTCTTGCGGGTCTCGGTAGGCATTTCTGTCGTAGTCGCGACTCACGGTTGCGACATGTACGGACGTCCTGGAGCCCTTCACACTGTTGACTGCAATTCCAGCGCTCTCCAACGCCTCATAGGCCGTCTCCAATTGAATCCTCTGCTGCGGGTCCAAAGCGTTTGCCTCTTGGGTGGGTATATTGAAGAATCTATGCCACGTATAAGAGTCAGTAGATATCAAAAGGCAGGCGCATACTGGGGGCTACGAACGCTGCATCGAAAGCAGCGAGATCTCGATCAATGTATCCACCACCTATCTGATTATGCGCTGCATCGGTATCTGGGTCTCGATGGTGAAAAGAGCGTTGTGTGTACCGGTCAGCAGGCACTTCTGACCAGCTGGATCGGCCATCTGCGAGCATTTGCCATAACTCTTCTGGACTGTTCGCTCCTCCAGGGAAGCGACAACCCAGGCCGATGATTGCAATAGGTTCCGGTACTTGAGAGGGCTCCATTTTGTTGTGTCGAACTTTGGTTTGTGGACATCGGTGAGTGGACGATTCTGGGCTTGAGAATGGGAGTCGAAATGTCCCGACTTTCCAAAACCTGCACTACTGTTGCGCGATGATCGGACCTTCGCATATTAATATGTGCGGAGAACATGACGGATGAATGTTCTGGCTCAAGACGACTACCTTGTTGTCAGGACGCATACTGACCTACGCCCGACATATCTAGATGAATAGCGTCCCAAGCCGCTTTGATCCAAATTCTGCAATTCACGGGCCAATAGTTATTGAAAACCTTGAGATCGAAGCACCTGCTCAGTGCTACGGCTTCCGACTCGAAAGACGGTACATAAGCTCTTCCCGACAATAGCCCGTCGTTCCGGATACCGATTTATCGCAAGACTATCCCCATAAGATAGACACATAAAACAAAGTCAGTAAGCTGCGTACACCCGTTAATATCGGTTAGGTACCCAAAGTATCGATACCATTTACCTCCGACATCGATCGGCAAAAACTGCTATCTAATGCAGTCAGCAATCGCCCCATAGCAGAAAACTGGCTGTACAACTCGCTTGCAAAGAAATACGCCGCAATATCCCAACATGAATAAATAATTTGGATTGAAGGACGTTGGGATAAACAGAAGGCGGCTCTAACCCCGTGTAGGTTCGACCCGGTCCGCCGGAATTTGTCAAGTCGTGCGCCAGAGTTGCCGATAGGCTAAGTGCTGCACACGGAAACACAGAATTCCGCCCATTGGTAGAACCTGTGCTTCGTGGGACCCAGGCGGCAAGCTGCGGGATCTATGCGGATAGCGGATGGTGTTCGCGGAGGCGATACAAGGCCCCAGAGCTGCCAGTTTGAACACGGAAGCAAGCGCCATGACCTCCGCCCCTTCCGAGCCTATATTCGTTGTTGGTTGGAGTGTTGTAAAGTGCTGCGATACGAGCTATTGTGTATCCCAGACGCCCTGGAGCGTATTTCAGACTTCCAGCGTGGGTATTGCATAATATGTATACTCTCATGACAAGTGGAGAAGGCGACACGGTTGTTCCATCGATCGAGACTCTCGCTTTCCAGTATAGCTGAACCTATGTCCCTCAACGGCGGTGTGACAAACAGAGTCGAAAGGCGTTCGAAACATGAAGCGAGCGCGGCCAGTCAGTTCACAAGCTCAGCACTCGATGCGCTTCTGCAAGACGCGTCCATCGCGTCACAACCACCTTACCAGGTAATGCAGTCCCTGCTGTCGTTCGACAATACCTCCAAATTCTGGTGGGATGTTACTGCGTCCACTCTGAGCAAACTCATGACCAAGGCCTCGTACCCGCTTTCTCTACACTACAAGAACCTTGCCTTCTGCTACGATGCTGTTCTGCAAGGATACGGTCCGATTCCCTCAAGGACCGAAGATAGAGGATGGAACGCCACCGTTACGCAAGACGGGTCTCCATTCGAGCCTTCTTGGACTTTCAAGACGAGTGGTTCTCCGGAAGAGTCTGTGATTCGCTTCACAATTGAGGCGAATAGTGCGGAGACAGCTTCGGTAACGGATCCATTGTTCCAGAAGGCGACAGAAAGCCTCGTGACGCGTGCTGAAGCTGCAGGAGCAAGCTTCGATCTCACAATCTACGAGTATTTCAAGAAAGAACTGTTCTTCGACGACGACGAAGGTGTGCGCTTGAGAAGAGAATACCCCGACAGCATGGCGCCGCAAAGTTATTTCGCGTTCGATTTCGAGAAAGATGGCCAGATCCTCGGAAAGGGCTTCTTCTTCTTTATCTGGAAGAGCAGGGCAACCGGACAGTCTTCCAGAGTGGTCGCACAAAACCTGATCGCCAGTACGCCAGTCATCGGACCACTGTTCAAGGAAGCACTGGGTGCTTGGGACCGGTGTCTGACAACTTTTCCAGCAGAATTTGGCGGCGAACCGAGGGTGGAATGCATGGGTTTCGATCTCCTGAGGCCTAGCAAAAGCTCCAGGATCAAGGTATACACGCGCCTTGTGAATAGCTCATTCAACGCCGTCACACACCTCTACACGCTTGGTGGCGTGCTTCAAGATCCCACGACTCTCAAGGGTCTCGAGCTTTTGAAGCTGTTCTGGCATGTGGTGTGCGGGGTCGAGGACGGCCCTGACTTTGGTGATCAGGAGGTTCCAGTTCTACACGAAGGCTGGGCTGACACGATCTTGAACTGGGAGTTCAAACCTGGTGAGCTGTTGCCGAGACCGAAGTTGTATATGCCGCTTTGGAAGTGGCTGCCGAGCGAGTTTGTCATCTGTGAGCGACTGAGTGAGTACTGGAGGAGGATGGGATGGGATCAACAGGCTGAATCTTACACCCAAGATTGGCAGGAGATATTGTAAGTAATATGCTCCTCTCGTGTCAGCCCCGTGCTAATTAAGGATAGCCCATGGCTTGATGGAACAGGGTTTGGTGGTATGAACTACGTGTCGTTCGCGTACAAGGATGACGGTTCCGGACTGTACATGACCTTGTACTTTTCGCCGAAGGCGTACGATACCGCCGAGAAGCTTGAGGCCGTATAGATGGCAGTAGATGAGTCTGTTGTAATTTGTGAAGAAGACACAAGGACACCTAGGTTGCCAAGCGATGACGTGAGCACTTCAATTGCTCGCCTCCAGGACGTATCAACCAATACGCAGCATTCATAGTCTCGAACTATTATTGAGGAATATTCGTGCGACAAATCTTCGTGCAGCTAACTAGGTTACGGTACCGTGTGTACGCAATCCTCATGTCTACTCCCGAGGTCAGCTTTCTGGTATCGTGTGAATCATTAGCCTTCATCCATGGATTTGTCCCTCCATCAGTGAGTAAAATACGAAACTCCCTCCTATCCACGACACAGCCCATGCTCGCTCACCAACCCTCTCTAACACCTCTCGCCCATCCAAACATCCGTAACACATCCACAATCGCCCCATGTCTCCCCTCCCACACCACACTCTCTTTCCCTCCTTGACCATAACCCAAGCTCTTGTTAGTCTTACTCGCCCCGTGATTCGCCTTCTCAAACTCTCGAGGTGGTGCCTCATATCGCGTCGGCGTAAGGACATGAACCTCCTGGCTTGCGCGTTGAACATCTTCGACGAACTGCTCTATTTCGGCGTCAGAAGCTCTATTGAAGAGTGGCTCGTAGAAGACTCAATACCCCAAGCAATGCCAAGTATCCGCGCCTCCATCGTCGCTTTGTGCCTTGATTTCTTCCTCTCCTCCATCTCCCAGGCTTCGAGGGTGTTCTGTAAACTGGACGTGGAGACATCGTCGAGTGAAGGGGAGTGTAGGCGCTGCGTCACAGCACGCGAAACGAGCTGTCGGTACTGTATGTTTTTCTCTATCGCGATGTCTTGTTGCGATTTCGAATGCGTATAGTTCTCGAACCTGGAAGCTGTGGCTCGAAAAGAGTGTTGCGTATAAGATGCCATAGTAGATGCCGGGCCGGGGGAGACTACGCGTATCGAGAAGCTGCGTAGAGGTGGCATGGAGGATGTTAGCGTTCCCACACAGATATGAAGAAATGGGCGTTTGCCCGCCATACGCCATAGGGGTGCCATGCGATCAGTATTCAATACCACCATCGCCCGTTCATCTATCGTACACGTACAGCCAACGTACTACCAAACGAACATAGGCGCATCGAACGAAGGTCCTGCACACCCCAAGCTGCCCTCGAATCCGCAATCTCACAACCTGAGTCCCTGCCCAAGCACCCCAGCATACCATATCATAGCCCCCAACCCCACCATATTAACCAAACTACTAACGCCATGCAGCACCCCAAACCTCTTATTCAACTCCTGCATCTCCTTACTATGCGGTCCAGCATCGTAGCTCTTCTTCCCATCCCTAGTCTCTTGATGTTTCCTAAGCCCCATGACTTCCGTCGTCTTCGGGCCAATGTACACCCAGTTCACCAGCGCTGTCACGAACATTGTGCCGATGAGCCAGGAACTCAGACTATCTGTGGCTGTGCGGATGGCGGGTGAAGAGGAGAGGAAGGGCAGGAGAGAGGAGGCGCCGCGCGGGTAGGTGAGCAGCATGGCGAGGGGCGTAATGGTTTGGAGGGTGAAGTATACGGGGAAGGTGTGTTTCTGGAGCGTGGAGAATTGGGGGCGCGGGAGGACGCGGAAAGCGATGATGCCGGAGACGAAGGATTGGAAGAGAGTTGAGCCGATGAGAGTGCCGTAGCTGTGTGTTGTTAAGAGGGACGGAGAAGTGATGTAGAGGGGAAATGTACCTGAGCAAGTGGTACGTCGCTGGATTCTTGAAGGAAGAGAGCGACATGGCTGCGGGTGTTTCTGGGCACCGGTGAAGATTACACAATGCTGCTCAGTCCTGGATAAATGGCCGAGAGTCAATGGAAATTGTAGGGGCAGTGATGTAGGATGGCAGTCGCTGTGGTGAAGGCGCCACCAGCAGCCTCGGTCGATGATGCTGACACGCGGGACCCCTGCACGTCTCGCAAATCTGCCCCACCATAAATCATGGAGCCCCTCCAACACCAACACGCGATCACCAAGATCGCGTGCAAGCTTCACCATCGAAAACATACACCCTTCCAAAGTCACGGCGTATCCGTGCCAACCCTCTCACCCCAGCCATCGCACACGTCGAAATCCCCGATGCTCCTCTCCTCCCTCATCACCCTTCGCCGCCCCTCCACCACGCTCGAAACACCTGAAGACATATTCGGCTCCTCCCTCGGCGGCATCTTCACCGACGACCTGCAGAACCAGCACGGCGACGACCCAGACACGGTGATCTTATATCACAATGCCAAGTACGGGGAGGTGGAGCTGAAGACAGCGGATGTTAACGGGGAGGAGCAGAGGAGGAAGTTTGCGCACTACTTGTGGAATGCGGGTGTGCTAATGGGGGAGTTGGTTGGGGGGTGGGTGGGCGATAAGGATGGGGACGAGAAGAGGCTAGCTGAGGACGGGGGTGAGGAGGGCTGGAAGAACGGCGAGTGGTGGGTTGGCGACGAAGAGGGGAGGCGGTGGAGTGTCGAGGGCGAGACGGTGCTGGAGCTGGGCGCAGGTGGGTAGGGCTGAAAAGACGTGGTGAACATACCAGAGGAGACGGCTGATGGTACGATTTCTTGCAGGCGTAGGACTAGGCGGGATCGTGAGCGCGTTGGCAGGCGCAAAGGAGTTATGTGGCTATTCCAAGCCGCCTTCTCATTCTGCGACTAACGCTGTCTTCCAGATCACCATCACCGACTACCCGGCTGCTCCTATCCTCGACACCCTCAAGACAAACGTCGCAAAGAATATCCCAGCGCTCCTCCAACCCCGTGTCGCTGTCCAAGGCCACGCATGGGGCTCCACCGAGACCTCCTTCGAGTCGTCGCACGCACACCGGTATACCCGCGTTCTCGCAGCTGACTGCCTGTGGATGCCCTGGGAGCACGAGAGCCTCGCCAGGTCGATGCTGCACTTCCTCGCCGACACGCCCGACGCGCGCATACTCTGCATCGCCGGCTTCCACACGGGCCGCGCCAGGCTGGCCCCGTTCTTCGAAGACGTTGTTCCGCAGGAGGGACTCGAGGTCGAGGAGATATACGAGATGGACGCGGACGGGCAGCGGCGGCCGTGGGCGAAGGAGCGCGACGGCGGGACGGAAAACATTGGCGAGCGCAAGAAGTGGCTCGTCGTGGCACGGATACGGCGGGCTGTCTAGTAGGCGATTGGGTAGTAGTAGTTGCAGCTCCAGCATGCATGTAGCAATTCAGCCCCTCCTGAAGCACAGCGTCACAACACTGCTCCCTGACTTCCCCCCAAACGTGAAGCTCGGATACCTGACCTTGCCCTCAAACGCCAGCTCCCCTCCCCCAAACCACCCCCTCAGCTCCTCCTCCGTCCAGTTACAGCTCGTAATCAGAAACCTGCCGCCCTTCTTGACCAGCGGCTCGACTCTCTCCCGATACCCCTCGCATATCCTGCGTCCCTGCGCATCCATATCCTGCGACAAGCAGATAGCGTCAAACGTGCCTTTATCCAGAACAACGTCGAAGCCAGACGCCAGCCACGTGCCAGGCGGTTGCGACAGTATGTCCCACTCGTGGAAAGCGATGTCGGAGAAGGAAGTGTCTTTGGCGTCGCGGATCGAGGTGGCCAGTGTGATGCTTTGCGCCGAGTAGTCTACACCGACCAGTTCGCCGTGCCAGGCTTCTTCGCGCAGCGCGAAGAGGAGGTGGCCGTTGCCGGTGCCGAGGTCGAGGAAGCGTGTGCTATTTTGCCTTTCTTCTGCTCCTTCCTTTTCCCGACTTTCTTCGTGTGTGTTTTCTACCGCAGCATCCCCCTTGTTTAGATGCCCCTCATCGCTCAGGTCGTCAAGGAATGCCAGCATGCGCTCCTCGGCGCCCGCGTCGCTGAACCATATCGTGCCTTCGTCGTCGGTGTTGGCCGCAAAGTTCTGGCGCTCCGTCGTGTAGGCTGCGTCCCAGTAGGATTTCGTGCCCAGTTCCGAGGGGTCGAGGTGCGTGGGTGCGGTCATAAGGACACGATGGAAGACGTGGTGGTGATGGTGGGCATGAGGTTTTGGTATTTGGAGGGGTGGGAGCCGTTTGGTCCCTGTCCTCGGGGAAGCGAGTTCAGGTACGCCCCGGGACGAAGAACCGCAATGGGAGTCTTGGGCTTGCTTAATGAGGATGCATTTTTAAATATTACAAAAATAAATCTTCTACTCGTTCCACCAGCTCGTCGGCCTTTTCGAGCCATGCAAACATGTCGAGATCCCGAATACCTCCATGCGCGATGGAGTAAGCGTGCGTCTACCCGCACAACCTGCGATCGAAATTACTCTCCATCAGCCTGACCATCTCGTGCAATCTTTGTTGCTAGAACACACTTAAGAGGTGCCTTAATTGTTGGTTTCGGCCATCTTAAGTTACTCCTTGATCTTTTGAAGTGCTTGATGAGTGATGCTTTGCTGAAGTCGTGCAAACTTGGGGAGCTAGCAGTTGATTGCTACTCTAGGAGTGTAGGACAGACATTATACATATCCTTATTGATACGTCATTGCTCCCAGAATGCTTCCTCCGTCTTGTAGGCCACCAGAGTGTACCAATGTTCAATAAATTCCAGTCGCTTGGTGTTGATTTCCTTCTTTTCAGCATCATCACTGCCCTTTGTAGCGTCCCATACTTTCACCGCTTGAGTTTGTACATTCTTGTTGATGTACCAATATACTGACGCTGTGAAGTGTTGGGAAAGATAGCTTGAACGGCAGCTTTCAGTTGCTTTTTGTGGTCAGTGATTAAGCACTTGGAACAAGTTTAAGCGATTTGAAAAGCTCTCAAAGCATCCTGATCACGTCTGCGTATGTATCCCCCTCTTCATTTGGTACAAAGGCGTACGCAATTTCAAAGATAGTGTTCCTCGAAGTGATGCCAACAACGTGTACGAGTGGTATAAAGAAGTGATTGCACTTATAGGTTGCATCAATTTGTACCAGGTCGGGGTTACTTTTGATGATCTCAAAGCTGTCGGGGTGTGAAAAGAACATAATACGTGCCCAACTGCGTTCATCCGTAGTTACCTTCTGATAGAATTTGGTGTTATTGTCGCCGCTGTCGTCGTTGGAAACGGTTTCAACGAACTCAACGAGTACTTGAATACGAGTTCTGCCACCAATTTCTGCTCGCCTGACCCTCGCCAGTTTGATGTGAATGTCATGAAGGCGGAAATTGTCGCTCATGACTCGTAAGTTGCAAAGGATGATTGTGCCGGAGGTCTTCCACTTCAAAACACCAACCATAGCACCCGCCCTTGGTGTGATCGAAGTCTGGTTTTCTCGCCCACGCGGAAATGCGGCAACTTGCATTCGCGATGCACCACGCGGAAGACATGATCATGGTGAAGATGCCGCTGCTTCGAGATACGAGTATTGTCAAGACTAAGGTCTCAGAGCCACCATACCCGTCACAATAGCAGCAAGCTCCTGTGCATATCCCCCAGTGCAGTCGAATCTTGAGACAGTCCCACAATTCGTACCCTGCACTATAACTTCCATCCCTTCTGGCCTCATTGGAATCCTCGCACGGCCTTCTAAGATATCTCCTATTTCTTTTCTACTTTCAGAGTTACTACTACAAACACAAGACCACCAAACCCCGTGTAATACCCTCAGGCAAAGCCATACACATCCCATCACAGCTTCCCATCGCACACTCTGTGCCATCAACCTCCACCTGCAGAATCCTAGGCCTGATGGGGATGCTCACTTGCCGTGGAAGCTCTTGCAGCACTTGCCTCATATGCGGCTGAAAGTAACCATGATCCACCGTTCCCACAACCCTGAAACTACTCAGATTCGGCATGTGTGTTTGCCAATCGGTTCGCAAGGCAGTTCCTCCATCACCGTCCAAATTCCTGCGCATCAGCACTAACATGTCATCCATATTATGCAAAAGAGCATACACATGGGGCACTGCAGGATCAATGTTAGCCAGCGAAGTGTTGAGTCCAACCCTGCGTATGTAACTGCTGACATGTGGCTTGGAGAAGCGGAAGAGGTGTGGTGTTCCAAAATGCGAGTTACCGGTTTTGGCAATCTGGATAGTGTTCTCGCCGTAGTAGATGTCATAGGTTAGTTCTCGCAGCTTCTCACTGCTCTGCACGAAATGGAGGGAAAGGCGCTGGAAGGACTTGTGTGCTAATGCGTTAATGGCGGTGCTGCATATCGGGATCACGTATCGGAAGATGGCGAGTTGAAGCTCGTTGGGTAGGTTGAAGAGTCTGTGGAATTTCAATAAGGGTGTCGTGGCAGGAATAGAGAGATTGCTGGGTAACGAGGATATGCCAGTAATCTCGGATCTGGGGGGAAGCGAGTGTTGCATACCTCTGGTAGGCGGAGCGCTGATGAGAATAGTAGGAAGGATTATAAGAGATCTGGAGACACCCACTTTCGGATAGAATATCGTAGCCTTGGGGTTGAGAGGCCTGCAGGTACTCGCAGCTGGATTGAAATCCGGAGCAGCTGCATCGAGATTCGACGTCATTACAACCTTTTGCGATGCACCGTCGGCGTTCATAGTGAGGATAGCGAATCCGGGCTTCGGAAGAACTATGTGCTTGTTTAGGTTATTATTCTCAAAATATGGAAGATTGTGTAGTTCATCTGGGCCAGGGCTTGCCTATGACGGTTGAGTCGATTACTCATTTGCCTGGTCATGTACCCATGCTCATACCAAACTTCTCGATAATTGAACCGCCTCGAAAGTAATAGGAGCTTCGCATGACTTCAGGGCTACACTTGAGTTATCTTCACCACCCACGCTTTTGTACAAACGTACTAGCAATCCAGCATGCCCTTCAACACCCTCACAGCCATCTTTTTACAATTATTATTTTCCCGTGCTTCCTCAGCGTAATAAGGATACGGATATATGAGTAACCGATTGTGTTTAGGATATTTCGACTCGCCCGTGCAATTTGTCCCCACATCCCCAACCTCCACCTTCTCAGCCTTCAATCTCACGCTAGCAGCCCCCAGTAGCTTCTCCAGCACCACCCTCTCACTAGATTACAAAAAACCTGGCGTCTCTTCCCGTACCGTGAAGTTTTTTATATTCGGGAAATTCTTCTGCCAATTCGCTATTGTGAAGTTGCACCATTGTGTATAATTATTTCGCCAATCTGATAGGGCCCGGTACGGACGACAAAGCTGCGTGGCATCGCATAGCGCAGACATATAGGCCGTCTCCTCCCATTCGGTATATGAGATATTGACCTGCAGTTCAAAGTTCTTTAAATGTCTTCCAAAAATAAAGGGTGGGTATTGTCAATGGGACCAAGTCGAGAACATGAGGAATAGCGTGATGTATTGACTCTAAGAACGAGAGCTTTATATACACCAGGGACTAGTGTATAAAATATACTTTGGGCACAAACATACCTCGGGCACAGAACCTAGAAGGTCATGGAGCACCACGGGGTACTCTGGAGTACCGTGGCTGACAGATATCTGAAGATGAAGTCGTCAAAATGGAAACTTGAAAATTTGGACTGGCGCTGCATGCGATCATGAACTCGTTTGTTGTATAGTAGTGCTCGTTTGTGAGGGCACGGAATTTCTTGCTTGTGAGTGCAAGGGGAAGGGGGCGGCGGCGGACCTGAACTTCGCGAGTATGAACAGGGATTTTCTTGTCCTGAGTTGCAAGGGCCAGACCGAAACAAAGGTTGTGACGGAAAGTTTCGACCAGAAGCTCATCTGGTAGGTATATGTTCGGGCGGTCTGCCTCCATGGCGAGCGAGGATGGGTGCCTATTTTTGAGCACGGGGTTGAGCTTTAGGTATTCTGATAGTAGAGGCTGAATGCGCTTGCGGTGGATTCTTTGGAGTAAAGCATCAGCGGTGAAGAGAGACATTGTGGGTGGGGGTCCATCATGGTTGAGACCTCGGCACCCTAGTTCGCCTGTATCATACTACCAATGCCACGCTCAACAATTGACAATGACCAAGATAAACATTCAGAATTTTTTTAGCACATGAACGCCACGTGATACTGTGAATGACCCCAGGTTGGACACATCCGAATCGTTGATCTGTTGTAAATTGGCTACAGGTTGAGCTCAAGACTACGCGACGCAGCGATTGATACTGTATGTTAAGAAAGCAATGTTCGAGTTCCGTCATCTTCGTCGTCGAGGGTCAGTTCCACCATGCCGCTTGCCGCGTGTGTCTCCGGTTTGATGACCCAACGAACAGCAGCCATGCTGACAAGGCCAGCAGTCATTACCAACGATGCAACGTGTGGCTTCGGGATCTCCTCTAGTACAGCCTGATTGTCTTTTGGCAGACCCGAAGCTTTGATATCATGCGAGTAGAAGATGCGCGACGAAAGGAAGGGCATATAAGTACTGAGACGGAAGAAGCGCGGGCTGTGGGTCTCAGTCTTGAATGCTGCGGTATTGGATCGTTGACGTTGAGCTTTGATGGTGCCTAGTGGGAGGCATTGCGGCTCTTCTCGAGACTTCTTACGCGCCGCGGGTTGCTTCCTCGCCTTGTTATGATCCTTCTTCTCGTTTGCAGACGAAGTTGACGCAGGCTTCTCGACCACGAATGGGCTAACGGAGGTGACGTCAAGGTCCATTACGCAGGGCTGCCAGCTCTCGTTGAACTCTACGGGCTCGAATGAAGCTCCCTTGTTGCGCATGAAGCTCTGTTCGATGACCGAACTTCCTCGCAACAGCGCAGGCTGCGAAGCTCCATGGAAGTTGTGTAGATGTTGAAGGAAGGCTTCTTCTGATGTGTAGAACTCCTGGTTACAAGAACGATAGCGGTGCTGGTTCTGCGCATGCTCGACGTGAAAATTACGGTACCCTGCACCACAAAGATGACAATGGTGCGCTTTTGCGGACGGGAGGTCTGGGCAGAGAGGCGGGCTTGCATTATCGGCGGCGACATCGTCGAAGCTTCGCAAGAACCGACAACTCCAGACACGACAATGAGAATGCTCGTTCATTTCTTTGACGTCCGTAAAGCCCTTCTGGCAGTATCGACAGCGAAACGATTCGTAGGGTGATGTGGAGTACAGATTCTCCATGTGATTTTCTTTTCGCTCACCCCACCATACAGCACGATCGAGTTCGCGAGCAATCAGATGCTCAGCAACGTGCTCGCAGCGTTCCGACCAGCTCTTTGACTTCTTCCCACAAAAGCCGCAATGAAGCATAGGGTCGTCAAGCTTCATCGGAGCACCGAAACGACGCCATTTCATCGCAAGGTCTTTGCAACCAAAGTTGTGGCCCTCAGCGGCCAGTAACCGAGCCTGACAGCCAACACGTACCGATGGATGTTTTGCGTTGGCGAAGTGAACGTGATGTAGATGTTGGACGAAGTGATCGCGGCGATAGAAGGTTCGTTGAGACTCCGGTTTACTACTGCATTGTTGATATTTATGTACAGCCATGTGAGCGTCGTCTGGATGAGCTTGACCACAGAATGAGCATGCCTGGAGTACCACAGAAGGCTTCGTATCGCAGCAGATCCAGGTTGTCCGAAGGGCATGCACAGAGTTCTCATGCCGGATCCACTCATACTTTGTCTTAAAAGCTCGAGGACAAAATGTGCAGAAGAAGGGAAGGTCTTTTTGAGGCTCGCCAGCATTATTGACACCATTAATATTCTGGCGCGGCGATTCCTTCCATGCCATACGTCGGCGACCGCGACGTCGACCACGGCCGAAAGATGAGATATTGCTGCGACTACCACTCGACGAAATGGTGTGCGTTGTCGGTGCGGTGCCTTCAGAAGACGCGATTGAGGTAATGACGGAGCCTCGCCTGCCTTGCCTCGAGTCTGACCAATCATCTTCTTGGAAGTCGCCACTTCCGCTGAGTGAGCCATCGTCGAGGGCTGCTTGTACAGCGGAGAATTCGACTGCTTCCTCTTGGTAAGACTGAGCGAGATACACGGCCAACAGCGGTTGAGGAGGTTGCATCGCGTCATCCGCGTGCTTGTCAAGATCCTCCAGGCTATCCTTTGACAGCTTTGTTTTTAGCGGGCGGCCAGTGCCCTCGCAATGTTCTTGTATAACAGATCGGGGGTCTATGTATATAAGCAGGGGTACTAAACGGTCCATGGTAGAAAAGCTTACCTTCACCCTTCTTTCTCGCGCGGGTATTATTGTACCAGTTCCGGACTTTCTTGACGTCGAGGTTGGCTTGGTGTGCAATGATGTCCATTTCCCAGGAACAGGGATAGGGATTGGCAGCGAACTCATCTTCCAGTATCTGTTTAGCCTCCAGCGGGATGCGACCCTGGGGCCCTTTACGCTTGGCTGATGCAGGTCTCCAGCTAGCAGTTGAGGCTTGGCGGAGTGGCACAGACAACCTAGCCTGAGTAGAAGGAAGTGAGGTATTGTCCAAGCGCACTGGCTGGTCAGGTTGTGTTATAGGCGACCCGAGCGGTGGGCCGAGAGTATACGTCGAGCCTTCATCATTACGACCTAGAAGCCCTAAATGGTCAACTTCGACTGATGACGATAAAGGCAGAAGGTTAGATTGGGGCCAATTGATCCTCATTGGGTCTTCCATGGTTGCAGCACTAGCCGTCTGCCATAGGGTCGAGTCCATAGTCCCGTCGGCTACCGTTGAAGATTGGCCTAGGCTATCAACAATTGCCCACTGTTGGGAAACATGGCCGCGGGAGAAGCCCAGGACTGGATTATGCACATGCACATCGTGGGGGCAGCTGATGTGTGCGGGGCATGTATTTGCGTGCCCATCCAAAGCCCAATCCATAACTGTCCCATCATCAGGAAGGAAGAACTGGTCCTGAGGTTGCTGGCCAATATCAACGAGCGTATTTACTCCATGATCATGTTCCAAGGCTGCAAAGTCGAAGAATTCGTCCATGTTGTCGAAGGCAGTAGTCATAGTGGCGCGTCGCAGCTTGGGTCAGACGGGCTCCGGAAGTGACTTATCTTGGCGAATGCAATCAAATGTAAATGGCTTAGTGAGGCTCATTCGGGAAGACGAGCATTCAGTGGTGGTTGTGGTTGTTGCATGACAGAGCGAGGTTGCTGCCTCGAGCAAGATGAGACGAGGTGCGTATTGATGAACTAGGTGCGGAGATCTTTCAGCTTGAGGCATCCATGCCGTTGGTCAGCTAGGCCACTCTTGTGTAACAGCCAAGCAGCTGAATGACATTGGTTGTAAAATCCAAGAGCATAATGTGCCTGTATAAAAATGAAGAAGCCGGTACTCAAAGAGTTCCATTTTGTGGTTCGACGGTTGATGTCAACCAGACAGTCGGCACCTCTTGCCCGCTTTCAACTCGGGAAGGCGCCAGACCCGATTTTGCCTAGCGCCGCCGGGTCCATCGAAAAGTTCATCCCACCCGAAAAGCTCACGACACGAACTACTCCACGCGCATTGATCGCCTGCAACCACCACAATGGCCGCCGAAGTACAACTGCTGCAGCCTTTGAAGCTGCCGAAGGGCATTTCAAATCTCACGTCCGAGCAAAAGTACTGGAACTCGTTCGGCTCAGAGCTCCGCCTCGACCCTTCGCAGCACTCGTCGCCCGTAACGCATATCTCGATACCGCACCCAGCGCCCTCAAATTCGCTGTCGGCGACGCAAGATCTTTTTGCCGTCACCACCGGATCGCGCGTACAGATTTTCTCCTCGAAGACCCGGAAAGTCGTAAAGACGATATCGCGCTTCGGCGTCGACGACATTGCGCACTCAGGCAATTTGCGGCGCGATGGCAGGATATTGGTTGCAGGAGGAGACACTGGTGTGATACAGGCATTCGATGTGAAGAGCAGGGCGATCTTGAAGACATGGAAAGAGCACAAGCAGCCGGTCTGGGTAACGCAATGGCATCCCACCGATCTCACCAGCCTCATGAGCTGCTCGGACGACAGGACAGTGCGTTTATGGGATCTGCCGAGCGAAACGAGTGCGATGAAGTTCGACGGGCACCAGGATTACGTGCGCTGTGGCGCCTTCATGCCTGCGCAAAGCGGGCTACTGGTCTCTGGTAGTTATGATCAGACTGTCCGACTATGGGACTCGCGAGTAGGCGGCAAGGCCGTCATGGTGTTCAAGCACGCCGCGCCCATCGAATCCGTCCTCCCCATGCCCTCCGGAACCGCCGTCCTTGCATCAGCCGACAACGTAATCAGCGTCCTCGACATTGTAGCCGCGAAACCGATCCACATGCTCCGCAACCACCAGAAGACTGTTACGGCCCTCTCCCTCGCAAACAACGGCGAACGTCTCCTTTCAGGTGCCCTAGACGGCCATGTCAAGGTCTTCGAGACCACAGGCTGGAACGTCGTGGGCGGACTGAAATATCCCTCGCCCATACTCTCCCTCAGCGTCATCCCGAACCAAAAGGAAGACCGGCATATAGCCGTGGGCATGCAATCTGGCCTGCTCTCTATCAAAACACATCTCTCAGGCGAACAGAAGGTCCAGGCCCGCGAGAGAGAGAAGGAGATGAAGGCGCTCATGGATGGCAAGATCGAAGAGTATGATAGGAGTAAGAAGAGGAAACGTGGGAAAGGCTGGGAGACGCGCATCAGGGGCAAGAACTTCACAGGCGAGAGCGCAGATATCGTCATTGAGGGCAATGCGCGCGGCAAGATTGCTAGTGGCCAGCCGTGGGCGCATGCGTTGAGGAAAGGCTTATATGCGCAGTCGCTGGATATGGTGCTTGAGACCAAGGTACGTCTTTCCCCTCGAGCCCCTAATAAAACCACACACTAACCCAAGCAACAGGAAGGCACCGCCCGCGATCAAGCCCTAACGCTCTTCACTGCCCTCCGCCACCGCAGCGCCCTCCGCACAGCCCTCATGAACCGCGACGAAGTAACGCTCCAACCCATCCTCCGCTGGATTCTCAAGAACATATCCGACTACCGCATCACGCGTCTCACCACAGACGTCGCGCTCGTCGTTCTAGACCTGTACGCCGACCAACTCGGGCGCAGCGAGGAAATTGACGCTTTACTAGAGGCGCTTATGCAGAGGGTCAACGTTACGGTGGAGGCGAGTCAGGAGGCGTGGAAAGTAAGGGGGATGTTGGATATGCTTACGGCTAGTGCGGCGATGCAGGATGTGGAGGCGTGAATGGCGTCGTAGGCAGCTTAGTGTCTTGTTTGCATAGCGAAGGCGTTTAGGCTTTAGATTCAGATATGATTTGGTTGGCAAAAGTAGGGCGATATTATGGGGTGGAGGGAGAGATACCCGGATGAAGCACGTGGTTTGCTTTGGATGATGGGATGATATAGTAATTTGAATGATCTATTGTACAACCAAACTTTGTTGGATACTACATGTTTGACACATGTGAGCGAACATGGTCGACATCACATGGCTATACTCGATGGTACTGGGTATTCTAACATGAGTCATCCGGGCTCTACTGAGACACTGTAACTGTGAAGGGGTATGTGGTACGGCTATGCTATACAAGTGCTACACACGCCTACCACAGGCAGTACTGCCGCTGCGATGTAACCGGCCGGTCGGGCAGAGCAACCCAAAGCTTGCGGTTATCCCGCTTCTTCTTGATCTCATCGGATACCCGCATGCGTGTCTTTTCCTCCTTGAGGAGCACGGTGAAACTTGTCGTCCGATGCTTCAGCATGTTGATCGCACCTCTGGCCCTGAATTCGGGCGTCTTCCAGCTTTCACCGGGCCCCACCCACGCCTGGTCGATGTACATCTCCGAGGGGTCCCGCACGATCTTCTTGCTACCGTCCTTCAACTCAATGGTAGAGCTCTTGAAGAACGGAGCCTTAGGCTTCGAAACGCTGATACGACCCTCCTCTGACGTCTTGTAATCCCAGAGATCGCGTGGGTTCCCGGCATCCTTGAGCTCCCTCTGCTTGTTCCAGCGCTCGACGGCCGCTTCCTCACCCTGGAGCCCCATACCGCGGCCCGCAATGGCTTCGTTCTGGGCGATTTCCAGACCCTTGATGACGTCACGGGCGACCTTCTTCTTGGAGAATCGGAGCTGCACGAGGGCCTCGGACACGGTCTTGCCGGCGATCTGGTTGACGACCTTCTGCAGCTTCTTGGTGGAGGTGGGGAGGAACTGCGACTTGTAGAGGCTCTGGCGCTCGGTGCGCAGCAGCTTCTGTGCCTTTGTCATGCGGCCGTGGCGCTTGACGCCGGCGATGACGAGTTTGCGTTCGAGGGTGCGGCGGGCTGAGATGTCGGGGTCGAGGTTCATGGCGGAGAGTCTGCGGTCTTCTTCCTTCTTGGCTGCTTCCTGTCGCCGCCTAATCTGCGCCTTGAGCTGCTCCTTCTCCGTCTCCGTCATGTCGCTGCGCCATCCCGGGATCTCGCGCTCGGGCAGGAAGAGGGAGGATGCGTGCTTAGACAGGCCTCCTTCGCGGCGCGCAGGCTGCTCTGGCTTGGCATCTTTATCGTTTGGTCGCGCTTGGAGCTCCTTCTTCTCCAGGTACTTCTCCAGAATGGGGTTGGCGAGGTCGTCGTTGTGCTCCCGGGGCTTGAAGGGGTTCGAGATGTTCCGCTGGGCGGCAGCGGGGAGCGAAGTGGCAGAAACCCAGCGTGTCGAGCGCGGGCGGAAGGCAGCGCGGGCTGTCAAGGGTATTCGGGCGCTCATAGCGATACTCGACCCCACAATGGCGTGGTGTTGATGAAGGCCATGCGGTGATGTCGGCGGGAAATTCTGCGATTGCGGCGAGAGGTTCCGCGCTTGCAGGGGGGGCAGGTCGGCAGATCTTTGATGAACCAGACGCAGCGATCAGTTTTCCCCGAAATGCGTGACAGACTGGCGTCCCGTCTCCGTCCAGACCATCGGACTGGAACAAGTGACAGTTTTGATGGGGAGCGCGAACTTGATCGTGCTTTGGCATACTCCAGACACGCGCTCCACCGCCAGCCGGCAGTCCGCTCCCAGCTGTCCCGGATCGTGAGCTGCTCCATCATTACCAGATTAGTCCCGGGCCCAAGCTCGCCCTGGTGCTTTTCTTCTAGACCGACCTGTGTCACCAAACCACTCCTCCACCCCGACGCCGCCATTCCACTCGCTAGCCTGTCGCCTCGCGCATCTGCATCTCCCATGCCCAAGGTACGCGGGAATCAATGCCGTACAGTCCCCGGAGTTCGCGACGGCAGAAGGATATCTAAGCACATCCGAAGCGTGCACACGTAAAGCATCGAGGAAAGCTGCGTAGTCGTGGTCCCATCTCGAGAATAAGAGCGGAACATCGCAGACGTCATACATTATGGACATTAACTCGCTGCTATCGCCGTCGGACTCGCCTGCGGGCACCCCAACACCACAGCCCACGCCCGCCCTCCCATCCCCGTCCGCCCTGCGGTCGCCTGGCAAGCGCGCGCGGCGCCAGATGCCCTCGCGAACACCCTCGGGCCTGAGCCAGCAGATCACCTCCTCCCCGCAAACGCACCAGACCCTCCAGCGGATACCCTCGCCGGGATATGCGAACATCGCGAATGGCGCAAGAGCGATGCACAGCGCAATGGGCACGCCGCAGCCTATGCCCTCCCCGCACGATGCGCGCATAACGCCGCCAAATCCCATGTACCGCCAGACATCGACGCCGGGCATGGATACATTAGCAGGTAGGTGCCCGCTTTCAATGGAGATAGGTCGTACAGCCTAGAGGAGACACAGGGTTCTGCTTCTTGCAACTAGCTTGAGTCTTCTCTGCCCAAAAGGCTGGGGTAGAAATTGTGAAGAATGACCACTGACAGCCCCTTAGATCTTGCTAGTATGCAGCAGCAACAGCAGCAAGCTTCGCGACAAAACTCGGTCGTCCACCACCGACCAGTCACGTAAGTCACTCCATAATCTTTCTTCGACCTGTATGTATTGCGGCATACAGCAATACGCACGCTTATTTGTGTTCAATTATGCAAAGTGCACATACATCGTTTGCAGCAATCGGCGACGTGTTAAAGCGTCGCGCTTGCCAGAGCTGTCTCAGAACCTTGGCGTTGTCACACAAACTCTGGAACGCCAAATATTGACCACCCCGCAGTCTCCAACATCTCGGACAGAACCTTTCTGGTGAGTCCGTGGCCAGCATCATGTCTGAAGCCTCGCCCCGCCCGCGCAGCTTCGTTACGAGATCTCTGGATCAGCAGCATATCGATTGGCTCTATCAACTGGACAAGACCCTGCTAGAAAATCCATTCGACTACTACAGCCATGTTTCTCTCGTCACAACACTTCACCAGGGCCTGCAGACTCACCTTGAGTCTTTCGACTTGGATCCGAATTCATACGAGCTCGTCCATAGCCTGCGCGATGCTTACAAGACCATGTCCGACAAATACCCACTAGGTGAGCTGTTGTGGCACTACCGCCTCAACGATGAGAAGACACTGGCAAGAGACGTGGAAGAGCGCATGAGCGTGCTAGAGCTACACAAGCAGGCGACGCAAGATGAGCCCTATAGCGCCAAACTTTGGGCAGCGTACGGCGAGTACGTCAGCTATCTAGTCGCTTGCTCGTGGGATGAAGTACCGCCAGAGCAATGGCCTGAGGAGGAAAGACTCATTGGCCGTGAGCTCTTCAGCCCTCAGCTCTTACTGGACGCGCTACAGCAAGGCGCGGAGCGGGTCAAGTACAACCTTCAAGAGAGCAATCTGGTGTGGGATCGTTACCTGCAGGTCTTGGAAGAGGACCTCGAACGAGGTGGCTTCAGTCAGGAGAAAGCGGCAAGAGTAGCTGCCATCTACAACGAGCGCCTGAGTCAGCCACACGCGACCTGGGCCAATACCTTATCCAGGTACTACTTCTTCACTTCATGCTGTGTGGAACGAGCTAACTGTTTACACAGATACTCCTCCTTCAATTCCCGATACAACCAAAGCCATTATGAGGAGGTCATGGACCAAGCTGTTCAACAGAACACACACATCAAACAGCAGTATGCCAACCGCGAGGAGTACGAGTTTAAGCTTCTGCAAGCCATCCAGGCTGGCGATCAAGCTGCAGAATACAACGCCATCACTCGGTACCTAAAGTGGGAGAAGAGAACCATGGGCGTCTACAGCTTCCACCTAGTCAATGCGCTGTACGAGCGAGCCACACTCCGTTTCCCAGTGGATCCATCACTATGGGAAGATCATATCGAGTTCCTGATCTGGCAAGACAATCGCTCTGTTGACCTGCTCAACGTACTAGAGCGCGCGACTCGGCACTGCCCCTGGTCTGGATCATTGTGGTCTCATCGATTACTGACACTCGAAACGGAGAACAAGCCTTTTGAAGATCTCGAACGTGTCAAGCACACAGCTACCGGATCTGGACTTCTGGAGCATACCGACCTAGAGGAGCTGATCAGAGTGCAGCTTGCTTGGTGCGGTTACCTACGGCGAAGAGCCTTCGATGACCCCAGAGCAACAGAAGACGATGTTGATGTTGCCGAGGTGGGCATCCGGTCTGCGCTGGAGTTCGTCAAAGAGGTTGGCATGAAGAAAAATGGCAGGGAATGGGCTGATTCGAGATACCGTCTTGAACGCATCCACATGAAATTCTGGCTCCAGCGTGGCGATGTTGACCAGGCTCGGCAGGTTTGGGACTCGCTTGTTAGTCAGCAAGAGGACTTCTACGACTTCTGGTATCGTTGGTACATCTTTGAGATGGTGTTCTGGTCCCAACATGCGACGAGGAACCTGCAGAACGCAGGTCAGCAGCTGCCAACGCCATCTCGGGCCACAGCTGTCCTGGAACGCGGCATGAAGCGCTTGCAGACGATCGATCATCCGGAACCACTCATTGAAATGTACTTGAACCATTGCGAACAACATGAGTCAGCTTTGAAAGTACGAAGCGCTGCGATCGAGCAAAGACGAGCCGAGCGCATCATCTCAGTTCGAAGGGAGAAGGAACGAGCAATCGCTGCTGCTGCAGCCCCGGTACAAGAAACTCCTGATAGCCAGGTTGCAGAGGCCTCAGGGAAGCGAAAGCGCGAAGATGGCGACGACGCGATGAAGTTGAAGAAGAGCAAGCATGCAGAAATTGAGGACGCGCCTAGTGCGAGTGTCAACGGACAAGCAAGGCAAGCTAGTGAAGCGCCATCAGAAGCTCAATCTACCGGACCGAAGAGAAACCGGGAGCATACGACTGTCATCGTCAAAAAACTACCCACTGACACGACGCAAACGCGGATACGGCAATTCTTTACTGATGCAGGCACCGTTCGCAACCTAGTGTTGAAGGAAGAACCGGGCAGCTTGACGGCCATTGTAGAGTTTGAGACACCTGAAGAAGCTGACTATGCCTTGAGCAAAGAGGCGAAAGGCTTCGAGGGCCATAACATCTCTATCGAGCGAGGACAAAGCACGACATTATACGTTGCGAACTACCCTTCGCATGCTGATGAGGCGTGGCTACGAACGCTCTACAGTCCCTTTGGCGAGATCGTTGGAATACGATTCCCCTCGCTCAAGTACGATGCGCACCGCCGTTTTTGCTATGTACAGTTCGCCTCGGCGGAGGATGCGGTTGCAGCGACTAAGTTTGACGGCACTAATGTCGAAGGTCTAAAGCTCATTTCGAAGATATCCAACCCGAACGCGAAGAAGAAGCGCGACGGTGCTACTGCCGAAGGTCGCGAAGTTTACGTCTGGCATTTGAATTTTGCGATGAAGGAACGAGAGATCAGGGAAACCTTTGCGAAGTTCGGCAAAATCGAGAGGATCAAGTGCCCAACCATCAAGTCCGGCAACAACAAAGGCTTCTGTTACGTCGTTTACGAGACCAAAGAAAGCGCCGATACCGCGGTTGCGGAAATGCACGACAAGGATTTCTGGGGCTTCCAGATCAAGGTGCAGATTGCAAGCGACCAGAGCACGAAGCCCAAGGTACAATCGACTTTGGAGAATACGGGAAGCCCAGCCCCCGGCGAGGCGACTCCGGGACAAGGCGACTCTGCTCTCCCTGAAGCTTCCGTCAAGCCTGCATCGTTCACGGAGCGATCGATTGCGATTCTCAACCTGCCCGACACCGTGCCTGATGCACGCATCAAACCACTCGTCGAGCCCTATGGATTCAAGAAGATCAAGCTCGAGCCTCACCATGGCGGCGCCCTCATCGAGTTCACGACAGTTGAAGGCGCTGGCAAAGCTCAGTTTGCACTCGAAGGCAAGGAGTTCGAGGGCAGAAGACTTCGCATCGGCACGATCCAGGACCTCAACAGGCAGAAGGGCGAGTGGAAAGCTGGGAACAGCTTCGTCCAACCGAATCGCGTCAACTGGCCTACAGCGCCTCGTGGAGGTGGACGGGGTCGCGGAAAGCCTGGTTTTGGTCGTCCTGCAATACCCAAGGGTGCTACCACGACGAATGGCGAGGCAAAAAGTAATGCGGATTTCCGCGCGCAGTTTCTGAAGGAACCCGCGAAAGATACGAAGAAAGATACGGATGGGATGGAGGAGTAATGGAAGAGGCTTGTGAGTCACGGTTGCATTTCCAGGTCATTACGGGACTACGGTGTTCATGAGAGAAAGGGTTCGAAGGCCTCCAGGGTTCACTCACTGCATACTTCGGCGTCCAAGGATTTGTGCTTCGATATCGTCAGGGTCATTTGTCTCGGACGACTTCAATGGTTTTGATCCATGTAATGCCGGGAGGGGGGGGGGGAAGGGTTATGTACGTAGGTAGTATAATATAACGCAGCCAGTCAATTGGATGGCTGTTTGAGCTTCATAGGTTGTGGTAGTGTGCTCTGTATTGAGGTGGGGTTGTTTCCGCCACGTCTAAACTGACTTTGAGTATATGTGGATACCTGAGCCACGGTGTACTGACGCCCTATTTCGGGCTGCACCCGCGGTAGATATTTTGACTGGCACGATAAGATGTCACGAGAGTGGAGTCACTGGATATTGCCGAAGTCGGGCCAGATGTGTAGGAGTAATAGATCTCGTGCGCCGATCAGCGAGGCTCGATCTGGTGTTACTAATCCAAAAGCTATGACCAGTGACGTTTTCCATTTCCCTCGGCAACACCAGTCTTTGATAGTTTCAGTCAGCCCCAATTGAGCCTCCGAACATCCACAGCGACCCCGAATCGCACGATGGCGTCCTCACGACTAGTCGCCCGCTCATCGCGAGTGTTCTCCACACTCCAGCGCACGCAATGCCGCCGCGCCTTCAGCATCTCCACCATCCGCGGCAACGAATTCGAAGCGCTGAACAAGCGCACCAACGACACGGCAGAGACGTACCGCAAATACCAGATCGAGACGCCGCTGAACCCGCATCTGACCAACACAACCTCGACCATCGCTAACGAGATGCCTTCAATCGGCAAAGACGCGGCCCCGCCAGAGTTGATCACCAAAGTAGACAGCAAATTTACGCCCAAGGACTCCGTACCCGAGAACACACAGCGCATGACGGGCGGAACGCAGGGCAGCAAGGCCCAAGATGCTAGCGGGTCGAACAGCGAGCTTGGCGTTGGCGAGATGGAGGGCGCAAAGTTCAAGGTCGAGCCGATCAAGCGGACGGGCGAGGACCCGAACACGATGCGAGCGAGGTTATTATGTCCGTTCCTACACCCACATTTCATACTCTTGACATCTTGAATCGCAAAACACAAATGCTGACAGTGAATAGATCAAAGCCGCAAGCGAGGAACGCTCGAAAGTGATCTCCTCCTCAGCACCTTCGCCGACGCCCACCTCGCCACCATGTCCCCGAGTCTGATGCAGCAGTACGACACCTTCCTCGACGAGAACGACTGGGACATTTACTACTGGGCGACGCAGGAACCCACGCCCACTTCGCACGAAACAGCCGAGGGCGGTGGCTCAGCGATATCTACCCCCAACGCCCAGGGCATGGACAAGAAGGCGGGCGCGAAGGTGCAAGAGAAGGATGAGCAGAAAAGGGAGCCTGGAACGGGCGAGTGGGCGCAGACGGTGGGTACCTTCAAGCCGGCGTACCGACCTGTTCCATCGAGGTTCAAAGGCAGCGAGATTTTGAGCTTGCTCCGGAGACATGTCAATGAGCGGAAGGCAGGTGGTGTTATTGAGGGTGAGGGGCAGGAGAAGAAAGAGGGCAAGGGACTGGGTATGATGCCCGATATCAAGAACTTCGATCAGTAAGCCATGGATGATGATGGTATCCTGTAGTGAATATATACATTGAACGCTCTCCCCACAAATCCTCTTCTTCATCTCGCATATCATGACGATTTGCTTAGATCGAGCCAAACACTGCCAGGCTGTTCATAACCTTGCCATCATCCCCAACCATCAAATTCCACCCACAACTGCTACCCAACCCGGGGTTGTCAATCCACGCAGGCTCCCAGTAAAACAGCCCCGTACCCTTCCCACTCGGCACAGCCGTCACACGCTTCGCAACCTCCTTCATCCACTGGACCTGTCCATCCACACTAATTGGGATACTCTTCGTATCCGCCGGAAACGCCGTACTAGGACTCGGGCAGTAACTCGGCCAATTCGTCTCCACAACCATGACCTCCTTGCCATACTTATTCGCCATATTGCCCATGGATGTAGCCAGCGCAGCCAGCGTGGCCGCCGCGTTGTAAAATGGGTAATAGCTCAAACCCTGGACATCAAAGTCGCCCAAAGAAAGCCCCCCGCCAGAACCCAGCACCGTGTCGTACCACCACATCTGCGTATCCCAATTCCAGCCATTATCCAGATGAAGCATAATCTTGGGCTTGGGGCTTAGGTTGCTCTCTCTCACGGCCTTGGACGCGCTCTTGAGCAGTGCAGCCACATTCGCGGGGCCCCCGCTCTTGCTCAGTTGGCCCACGGGAAACAGCAGGCCTGATGTAATCTCATTGCCGATGCTAACAAGTGACGGCGCGATGCCGTTGGAGGCAAATGTGTTGAGTGCGCTCTTTGTGTAGTCGTACACTTGCTTGACCAGCGCGTCTTTGGCTAGGCTCTTCCACGCTGCAGGCACGACCTGTTTGCCGGGGTCGGCCCAGTTATCCGAGTAGTGGAAGTCTAGATAAATGTTCAGGCCGGCTGCTTTGGCGCGCTTGGCGAGCTTGATGTTGTAGTCGAGGTTGTAGTTACCGTCGGCAGGATTGACCCAGATACGCTGGCGGACCGTGTTGACGCCCGAGTTTTTGAGAATGGTTTCGAGAGGTTGTGTCTGGCCCGCCGCATTTTTGTACGTTTTGCCGGCTTTTTCTTCAATGAGGAGCGAGGACCAGTCTACTCCTTTGTAGGACAAGGCTGCGAGAGCCGTGGTGGCGAAGAGGGTCAGGGTTGAGAGACGCATCGTGGTCTGGGATATTGGCAGTGGATACAAATGCCTTCACGATGGCCCACATCTCGCCATGGCGGCTTTATATAACAAGATAACACCCAGCGGAGAATATTCCCATTGCAGACGTCCTTCCTCTCTGCCTAAGTCAATCTAGAGTCAAAAGACTAGTGAAATATGATGTTTGGGGAAATAGTAATCCCTCCAATAAGGGTGTGTACCGCATATTCCGCCGTGTACAAGGCGTGCTTCGAAACCTACGAAATGCCGAAAGCGAACTAGTACTATGGGGTAATTTCTCCGACACGATGATTAGTAACGCGGAATCGACATTATAAAGAATGACACGGAGGAATGCGAGGGGGATAAAATGACAGACAGTAGATGGGTGCACTACAACGGGTACAAGAAGACGCGAGAAGAACAGAACTTTACGCAGCGCATGAGAAACGATGAGCGACATGGAGAACAAATGTCAGTTGGTCAGAGCCATCTTTTGATGTTTGGGTTGTTTTGTTGAGTACATAGCAGTGCAGACTCCATAACCTCCCGTCTCAAAAGTAGCCCAGTCCGCTCCGAATGTGCAGAGGAAGTGAGTCAGTGTTCGTAATGGCATCATAACCTTCCCTAAATGCCTTTTCGTAACCTCATGCGCCCGACAGCCCAGCAACCAGCTACTGCTCCTCTGAGTAGCCCTCGCCACCTGCTGGCTGGGCCTCGCCCTCGCCCTGCTCGGCCTGCCTGGCCTGTTCCGCAGCCTGCTGAGCGGCGATGGCCTTGGCACCGTAGTCTTGCGACATGGGCTGGACAACGGGCTGCTCCTCCTTGGGCTCGATGATGGTGACGGAGTCGGGGAGAGTCTGGGATGGGCCGGCCTTGCCCTCAGGGTCTGAGCCGCGCATAATCTTGACCTTGATGCCGAGCACACCCTGGCGGAGCAGGACGTGGCGGGTGGCATGGTCGATGAAGTCCTTTGCAGGCTGACCAGAGTGGATCATGAAACCGTCCTACACCGTGTTAGCATGCCATTGCAAGTGCGGCCTTGGAGTATATGCGTACAGTGAACTTCATGCTCTTGGCACGGGCGGCCCTGAGCTTTCCGGAGACGACGACCTCGCAACCCTTGGCGCCAGACTCCATGATGAACCTCAGCACACCGTAGCAAGCCCTTCGGACGGCCAAGCCATTGAGCAGCTTGTATCGGAGGGACTCGCACTGGGCGACGGCAGAGAGACCACGGTTCTGGACCTTGGCAGCGTAGAGGGAGACGGAGTTCTCGGGGAACTTGAAGCGCTTCTGGATGAGCGAGGTGAGCTCACGGATGCGGCGACCCTGCTCGCCTAGGACCTCCTGGGTGTGTGTGGCACGGATGATGATGTCGGTGACGGTGGGCGTGACGCGGACCTCGACGCCGGAGTAGCCTTCCTCGGCCAGCTCGCGCTGGAAGAACTCGTTCAGCTCGGCATAGAAGACACCGTCTGTGGGGGTGCTGTTAGCCACGGCTCTGTGCGCAATATTGCCAGTCTCTCCCAATTGATATGGCCCAATCTCGCTAGTCTCTACTCGTCGGAAGGGTATATCGTACCAGCAACGAACTTTCTCCTCTTGGAGCTGCGGGGTGTCAGTACTCGTTTCCAATTGCGCGCGACGTCGTGAGGCGATGGGCGAGGAAACTCACATTGCGGTTTGAGTGGTGGCCATTTTGTCGAGCTGTCGATGGGCGTATCTGAACTCCGGGCGTGGGTGTTCAGAAAGTCGGGAACCGTGTTGTCGAAGTCTTGATGTTGCTGAGAGCCCAATTGTTGAAATCGCTAAGCGAGTGCGCGACGCCAAGCCGCTAAGGGCCCTCACACGGGACTCATCAAGACGCCCGACATGGCGAACGCACCCAACGTCGATAAGAGTACCAGCATATATTCTGTGCTTTGGATACTTGATGTGTATTCACTGACGCAATGCGCGATACTGTTCTATACAGCCCCTCTAACCGTCATCATCGCATCTACTAGTGATGCTCAATCGGATCCTCAGATAGCAGTGGCTCAGGGTTCCTCTCAACACATGACTTCAGCGGCGGCCTAATCAGATCGTTGAACAGGAAAGTACCATACACCAGCAGCGCAAATCCCGCAACCTGAAGCCACTTGAATGTCTCCCAGCCGAGGCCGAGCGACACGACCCAGATGAAGAGCGTGCGGCAGGTGTCGATGGTCGAGCGCGAGGTGGCGGAGACGGTGCGGGTTACGGAGAGGCCGAAGAAGTTGAAGCCACTGGGTCATGTTAGTCATATGAGGCGGATTGTAAGCGAAGGAAGACGTACCCGATGCTGACCATGATCAGAAGCGAAGAGAAGGCGATGGCGCGGTAATGGGTCATCTGGTACAATCCCTCTCTGGCGTTGAAGTACCCTGTCCCGATAGTCAAGTGCAACATGACCATGCCAACCAGTGTGACCACGAAACCGAAGAAACCCTCCCAACCCACGACCTTGATCGGCTCCATGGCGTACTTCTCCATGATCCTCTCCTCGAGCACAAACTGTGTCGCCGTGAAGATCTGCGCGCCAGCTATAAGCATCACACCGATGATTGTCCTCGCAGCCTGAGTAGCCGCCTCTTGCGCACCCACTGAGCCGGCAGTAGTGTCGTGAAAGGACTGGTGGCCGGGCGTTGCTTTGTCGTCCCTGGTGATTGCACCCGCGATTCCAACAACTGCAACACCAGTCACGACGACGAAGAGCGAGAACCACTTGTACAATCCGAGATGGCGCTTGAGGAACCAGACGCTGAAGAGGCCCACGAAGAGCACCAGCGCGCCTCGAGTCATCTGGTAGATGCTGGCTGCGACGAACAGCAGTCCGACATTCATGAGCGTTGTGCCGGCGATGTCGCAGCATGCCGGTAGCGCCAGCAGGAAGATGCTGCGGCCCTCCAGCGGTATCCGGCCCTCGGCGTCTGCGTGCGCAGGCAGGAGCGGATTCGCAATATCGGCCGTTTCGCTGTCGTCTGATTCGGGTGTAGCAGCGCCTCCATTCGGGATGGCTTCGTAGCCTGCCTTTACGCTCGCATATCGTTGGTATAGAGTGAAAGCACCAATGACGAGCCAGCAGCCCATCTCGCCGATGAACATCTGCAGCGTCTGGAGGACGGGCTGTTCGAAGTGTTTGCGGTACTCCGGCGCGGGAGTGTCGCAGTTCTTCACGCATTGCATGTCCTGGTAGTGGTTAGAACAGAAGCGTCAGATACACGCGTGAGAGCTATGTGTACTTGGTACTTGGTCAACAGCGTGTTGCAGACACCTGTCAACAGCATCATGGCCACCAGGAACGGGACTGCGGCTTTGACCGCCATGATGCAGATGAGTTGAGCTCGCGGAGCTCACGAAGCTTATCAGACGTGTAGATGTAGAGTCGACTCGCGAACAAAGAACGTAGGTGCTCTCAGGAGCAGCTGAAGGTTGATGAGAGGTTTTTATAGACTAGACAGCGACTGCATGGGGAGGGTACTAGGCAGCTTTATGTTGCGACCCGTGATGGTTGATCTGGCGCGTGAGGCTGATGCATGATGCTGCCTCGGCGATAAGATAGGCAATCGCGCTAACATCGTGTGGCTAAGTTCAGATGGCCGGGCACGCGTGATCACGATCACAAAGCCTCAGACACCTTATATTTAGGCATGCTTTGTTATGAGAACGGGTGTCTGAATACCAAGTCTGGGCATGTTCTTAATTCTCGTTTACCTCCGCAAAATTGGTGGCACGTCGAAAACTCGCTCCAGCTTCCTTACAAGAACCACCTAAACTCAGGGCTACTGGGTCCATCCCGTAGTTTCTCGGTAGAAACATCCCTCGCCGTCAGGTTGACCCCTTGCTTAGCATTTCTCCTCTTGTTATCCACAACCATATACATCCCCAGAAGCACCGCACACAAACACCCCGTCGCCCCGAATGCCGCTGTCGTCACCAACGCCGGAGTATACTTCGGCGCATCCTGCGGTCGGAAGATATTCGAGCTCACCACACCCATCAGATTAGCCAGCGGCACACCAACAGATGTCAGAGTAACACGCCGATTTTCGTCTGCGACATTGTTGTTGTACCATGTAGAGAGGAGGACAGAGGGCGCGGATGTACCCCATGTCATCATGAAGCAGGCAAAGTAGGCCACTGTGAGGGAGTGTTCTACGTCAATTGTAGCGAAGATGATAAAGCCGATGAATGTTAGGGCGAACCCTAACGCGATAAAGGGAAATCGGAGGCGCGTGTGATCGGATGCGAAGGCGAGGATCAGAAGAACAATTGCGCCCACGATATTTGGCGCCACAGTATAGAGGTTCGTCTTGATCTTGTTGTAGCCGAGACGCTGGACGATCTGTGGCAAGAAGAGAGAGACCGATTGCAGCGGAACACCGAGGCAAACCTCGATAATTAGGAACCCATATGTGGAAGGTTCCTTGAAGATAACCAGGGCGTCCTTCAAGTCGAACTTTTGGCCGACAATTGAAGAGCTGTCGATTTGGATTCGGGTGTAGGCGAGATGTTTTTCGGCGTCGTTGAGGAATTTGGCTTCATATGCGTTTTTCGGGAGGTACCAGTAGGCCACAAATGAGAAGCAAACCGTCAAAGCCCCCTCGATGATGAATAGGTATCGCCACGAGTCGAGACTGGACTGTATCCGGAAGACACCGAAAGCCAGAAGGCCACTGAACGCGTTTGCAATGTTGGATGCTGCGTAGAACAATGCCAGTCTCCGTGCGAGCTCTCCTCGTCGGTAGAATGTCGTAAGGTAGTAGATGACCAGTGGGAAGAAGGCAGACTCAGCCATACCTGTGCAGTGTTAGTAGCACTCAAACACATTCAAGTATCATGGCACACCGCTCGATCTCGGATCAACTGGGACCATTCATGCTTCCCATCAAGGAATCAGGGGGAAAACTTACCTAAAAACCACCTCAGCGCCATCATCCCATTCCAATTCTTCACACTAGCAGCCAACAACGTCGCACTCCCAAAGCAAAACATCATAACTGGCAAAACACGATGCGGTCCATACTTCTTGCCAAGCATACCAATCGGCGGCGCAAATAGTACATACGGCACGTAGAAGATACTCAGCATGATATTATACTGATTCCCCACGAATCCCAAATCCTTGTCCATGCCATCCGTCTTCGCGTTTCCCAAATTTCCTTTGTCGAGCGCGTTGAAGAGGTACATAACGGCTAGCATGGGAAGGATGCGCAGGTCAAATTTCCATGTCAGCGCCCTTTCATGCTCATAGTTGGGCAGGTGGTGTGTTGTTCCTTCGATGGGGACGGGTGCGCCGGCGTCTTTGGAGGAGAAGGAGGCGGTTACTTCGAGGCCGTCTTTTCCGAGTTCGGTGTCTTTGGTTGTAGACATGTTGGCGAATGTATGCGAGAAGGTATGCGCAGACTGATGGCGAGGTTTGCAATGGCTATCGCTCCCCTAGGGCGGATCAGAGCCTGTCCTGGCGTGTTCTTGGAGAAGGCGCGACTCTGGATGTCAGATACAACGTCTTACCCAAAGCTTTTGTAGAACTGAAATGTTATTAATCGAAAAGAAATTGGCTGCACGACGTTGCCGTGGAGTTACATAGGGCTGCAAGCCTCATGCACAACAAATACAGGCTAGAAGGCCGTTGAATGGTCGAAGCGAAGCCCAGGGTAGCATTTTCTCCGCTGTCTCTCACGTTGCACATCCTAGCGTATGGTCGCTTGATAGACACCCTGCTCTTACAAACCAATGCTTATCACGGGTCCTCGTGTCGGGGCGTTTTTCCCGCGGCAGCTCTCGGTGAGTGGTTCGGTAGTGATCCAGGAAGGATCGGCATGTCTAATTCTGGAAGGGTTCAACCCAGAACTGATAAGAGAAGGCCCGTCAGTTTGCGGAATCGGAAAGATCCGTCAGGAATTACAGGTTGACATCATACCTTCCGTTTCTCGTGAAAACACTTGCAGTGGATTGAGATGATGGGTCGTTTGCTATGAGTTCTGAAGCCGTTCAGGGATTGATGATCTTGCAATCGCGGCAAGAGTGAGGTGAGTTTTGGATCCACCTGGTTTTCCCGCACTCCAGGCGATTGTGCTTATAGGAATCCTAAAGGAACACCACCAACTCGATCTCCAAAAACTGCATTAATAACACAAGAAAGTGTGGGTATGACTTGAAAGTTTACGACGCTGGCTGTACTCGCTGGCGTTGCGAAGGCGTCGCGTGGCTCATACAGTTCGTATTTCAGACATTAGGTCTTTAATAGGCCGCACGATAGTGTAAGACTTGCGAAATAATAAAGATAACGCACAGTGTTTCCTTAATATTATGGCTTAAGATTCATCTCCGTAGGCAACAGTAGCGCTCCTCTATGGTTAGGTTAATAGTGAAAACCACGTTTGAACTTAACGAGTGGGTAAGGAGATGGTTTCGATAGGTATGTAGTCA
>ML976222.1:0-35311 GCA_010015635.1 Clathrospora elynae | reverse complement strand
ATTAGTGGTCTCTCAGACAACTAGGGCAGGGGACGACGCGGCTGCCTGCTCCTCCGCAACCGCCCTCGGCTTTTATTTATTCCTCTCCCTCTCTTATACACAACCACCAAGCGATGCAGACCTTCCGTCCAGAAAATATCCTTGTCGCCATCTCTAGCCTCCATTCCGACGGCGAAATCGCAGTCCTAAATGAGCAATATTGTGATGGTGGCCAATATTGCATCTACAAGGTTGACTTTTCCAAAGGAGAAAGCTAGGCTGTACGCATTCCAATGCACAATCAGAGCGCTTCCCAAAACGCCATCTTGAGCGTAATCCAAGGCGAAGATAATGTTCTCCAAGAGCTTGGCAGGGCAAACTTTCCCTAGGTTCCAAAACACCATGGATCTAGCTTGGCATTCGAAAACTTGGTCGGTTTTCCCTTTATGGCGTTGTCAGTACAATGCTCCAGGAAGATCGAAAGGCTTATATCGCTTCGCTCAATGCTCACTCTTCGCAGGCAGCTTCGTGGATGGCACCTACGCTTTCATCTCAAGATGTTGATTTTCACCATTGTGTGTTGGAGTCGATCATTAAGAAGGGTATGCACCTTTCGCTAGCACGGCTGGGATGGGAGCTTCCCCATGGTAATTAAGCAGCAGGATACCTGATTCGAATGACTAGTCGTCATAGTCCTCATATCCGTACCTTCCCAATGTGAAAGGCCAAGCCCCCCCGAACCAATCACACACTCCGCACCCCCAAATCACGACAGCGTGCCAAGTATTTCATATATTAAACAACCATCCAAATCATAGATTTTGCTTCCGACCTCCATTAAGTGTTTATCTTCCGTGCCTTGCAGCATACGTTGAGCTCCTTCGAGCGTGCATCTCCCGTGCCTGCAGCGGGACTGGGTTAAGGACCTGCCTATAAGATATGATGTTGTGATGAAGGTTCGGATGCGTCGGTAGAAGACGTGATAGGAAGGTGGGCGGCTGCACATAAAGGGAAGTACTTTCCACAATCCAGACCGTACAACACCACACTTGCAGACGGTCGTTGGCCCTCTTCATTATGAAGTCTATTCTTGTTTCAATGCTTCTTCTCTCTACCACCTTCTGTGCGGTCGTGCCAAGTGTTAAGAAAGTTGACTACAGTGGCTTCAAAGTTATCCGCGTTGCTAGCACCGATGATGTCAAGGATCAGATCGAAAGTTTGGCCGCCCATGTTCTCAACCCTGGAAAGTCGACCGAAATTGATGTTGTTGTATCTCCCGATAACGTCGAGGCCTTAATTGCTTTGGTTGCCGAGAGTAAGGTGCTTAATGAGGATGTCGGTGCTGCTCTCGCTGAGGAAGGCGAGATGCAAACTTACGCTGGTTTGTTGAACCCATTCGTACTAACAATGACTAGACTCTGACGAATCTAGTCCCAAGCGAGTCTTGGTTTACTGCTTACCACCCGTACGCCGACCACCTTCAGTTCCTCAAGGACCTACAAGCCGGCTACACAGGCCAGTCAGAGATCGTAACCGTCGGTACTTCAATTCAGGGACGAGTTCTGACTGGCATCCACATCTGGGGTAGCGGTGGTAAGGGCTCTAAGCCCGCTGTCGTTATTCACGGGAACGTCCATGCCAGAGAGTGGATCACCTCGATGACAACCGAGTGAGTAGATTGTATGAACAGAGTTAGGACCTGAACTGACTTAGGATGCTATTCTAGGTACTTTGCATGGCAGCTTCTTACCAATGCGACCTTTAAATCGCTTGTCGACAAATTCGACTTCTATATCACGCCCATCGTCAATCCTGACGGCTTCGTCTATACACAAACCACTGATCGTCTCTGGCGAAAAAACAGGCAGACTGTGAGCGGAAACACATGTGTTGGGCGGGACATCAATCGCAACTGGCCTTACAAGTGGGAGGTAGCGGGCGGTGCTTCCACGAGCCCTTGCTCAGAGACATACAAGGGTCAGGTCGCAGGAGATGCTCCTGAGAACAAGGGCCTCAAGGCACAGGTCGATTCACTGAAGGGTTCACGTGGTATCAGTCTATATCTCGATGTCCAGTAAGTTCACATGCTCTCTCCAAGCCTAAGACCGTTCGGCTAACCAAACCCCAGCTCTTATGGACAATACATCCTCTGGCCATACGGATATGACTGTAACCTTCGCGCCGAGAACGACGCACAGCACCGTTCGATCGCAACTCGCGCCCAGTCCGCTATCCGAGCTGTCTCTGGCACTGCTTACACTATCGGGCCTAGCTGTTCTACGCTCTACGCTACGACTGGCTCTTCAACAGACTACACTGATGTCCAAGGCAACGCTACATATTCGTACACCTACGAGCTTCGCGACACTGGTTCCTACGGCTTCACGCTGCCGGCGAACCAGATTAAACCGACTGTGGTTGAGACCTGGGCTGGTGTCGTCAGCATGCTCAAGGATGCTTGAGTTTACATTCAGAAGAAATCTATGTAACTTCCGACGAGATAGATGAATGAATAAATAGCACGTTGAATGTAATGCCAAAGATGTTTTGCGCAAGTTCTAAGCATTCCTGAACCAAGCAGCAAAATTTTGATGTTGAAGTAATCGTTCTTGTTATTTAGAGTCAGATTATAGTCGACCCAGACAATCCGTCAAGCCTCATGTGTGTACTGTAACTATGAACAGAAGTTGCGCTCGAAGGCGCTGTGTATCATCGTAGTACGCGTCAAAACCTAAGGGAGTGGATAGTCATCAACACTCAGCCCCCAAACGCCGTTCCTAAACAAAGCATGCTCATATGTATAACAAAAAATAATCGTAACACAGCATTCCACTCATACCCTCTCGTAAACGCGATCCCACATGGAGCTCCTGTTTCTCTTTTCACGCATTCCGACGACGTTCAGTAGAGGCCACTCGGTTTTTGAGGTCTTCCGCGGCGGCGAGGGCTCAGGATATCTGTCCAAACTCCTGTTTCCGCCATACAGCTCGTCGTCTTGGTCAGTGTAGCCGCTGCTAGAGTATTCGGGGCCGTAGTCCTCAATGTATGAGTACCCGCCCGCAGAAGGGTTCGTAGATGCCTGATTGCCAATCGGGGAAATAGATGCGGAGCCATATACGTGTCCGGAGTCTGAACTCATACTACTCACTGCTAGACCGCTCGAACTACTGCCGCTGTGATCGGCCACATTATGTGTTAATGTTGGACGCAGCAAGCCTCGCGATGCTTTGGCAGCCGGACTAGTTATCGGGCTTGTGGGTACGGGTTTGCGTTTGATAGACGCCACAGCGGGGAGGGGCAGCATATCAATAGTAGATATGTTGGGCCTTTGGAAACCTATTCTTGGCGGTGAGTAGGGGCGTCCTAGAATTGGCGAGTCTGTCATTTCGTCGTCTGGCTCTGTGGCCTCTGCAAACGCATGCAAACTGGCGTAGCTCGTCCGCCTGCCTCGAGCGCGATTCGAGCTATGGGTGTGTTTTAGAGTGGGTGCCAGAATGGGTTGGTATCTGTCCTGCATTGCCATTGGTACCGCTGGTGGTGGTAATGTGTGCCTCTGATAGGACATGGCTGGCGCGTACCCATCGTCTTCCCAGTTCATGTCCTCCACGAACCTACTCGATTGCTGGGTACTAGGGTTCAACGGCGCCCTATGCTCGAAATTCTCTGAGCCCAAAGAATGGTCTTGGAATGAGAAGCGAGGGATGAAACCTGGTGAGGAAGGAGGCTCATTGCCTTCAATGTGCCGACGACGGCGGTGGCGGAAGAGAGTACAACATGCGAACAAAAGCGCGGCGGTGACCAACAAAGCTAATGGGACGCCAATTCCAATCCCCATCTTCTCGCTTCTAGACAGTCTGGGGTCGCTGGGGGCGGGAGCTACTGGGTCTGCTATTGCACTCGAAGTTGATTTCAATATCGATGACACCGTCGGAGTAGAGGATGTTCTCATGCTCTCAGACCTTGATAAAATGAGCGATTCCACTGCGCTCGAAGACACCGAATTGGAAGTCGATGAGTCAGTCTGCATGGGCAATTCAGTTGCTGTTGCACTGACGTCGGTGGGCAATGCCTCGCTCGTAGGTGCTGCAGCCGTCGCAGGACCAAACTCTGCTATGAAATAGCTTTGGACATCGTACGGTAGGTCGTCGAACCAGTCTGGCCTGTTGTTGTCTAGAAACTGTTGCCATATAATGCTAGAGACCGCAGGTATGTTCGTGGCAGCGATCTGGCGTAAAGAAAATGGTAACGCGGTCAGAAGCGCTTGCAAAACCTCGATACTTTGTCTATTTTTAGCGTAGCTTTCGAGTGAAGCAACTGAGGACAACTTACGCATTAGGGTCTTGTCGATTTTGTAATGACTGAAAGTCGACTTGGGCGGGTCGCGGAGCTGGCGTAATGGCGGGCGGAAGCACCACGCTGTGTACAAGCTCAAGTTTATCCCCAAACACCAACCACTCCCATCCTCTTAACGAATGCATATGTGCGCGCGAGAAAGAGTGTTTGTAACGAAAAAGATAGTAATAAGATTGCAAACCGCGGAGGAATGGCTTTCGCAATGACGGCCGTGTATCAGTGCTTCATGTCCGGCAGAGGCGTCCTTCCAAACGCCAACAGCAGCAGCGGCGGCCATACTTTTTGACCTATTCACACCCATGTAAATGATGCAGGCCGATCAAGCTCGAGATCCGTTGCCAACAAGCAGGTGGCGATTAACAAATGATCGACGTTGCACAGCCTCTTAACCGGTTGTGAAGCAACGAGCCTGCAGATTCGCCCCTAAGCAGCCACAGCATAAATGGCGTTTTCGAGCAAATCCCATGTCGAGTCCTCGATGAACCTGGTAAAAGGCAAAATGTGGCTGTGCAACTGGGGCCTCGCTGCCGAACGGAAAGATGTGCCTGCCGGTGAAGCGACGGGAACGCTGGATAGAGGATGTGCGATTTTTGAGGGACAGATGTTGGCTGTTGATCAACGTGATGTTGGATATACTATTTTTAGAACCGTATTGGCAGGCCGGAGTTGTACATTTTACCGCACCACCCCAGCTCATCCCATTTGCAAATTTTTCGTTTCCCGTTAAGCTTCACGCCTGCTCTTATTTGAATCAACAATATATTCTGTAAAATGATTCTTTTTTTCATAAAACAAGGCTCGGTGGTGTAGTTGGTTATCACGTCAGTCTAACATCCCGTTAGTTTCACTGAAGGTCCGGAGTTCGAGCCTCCGCTGAGTCAGCCTTTGTTTTTTGCTGTTTGATGCTCCTTTTTCGCCCTCCTCTTTGCCTAAGAGGCCAAAGCAATGGGAAGCTGCCATGTCAACTTAAACCTCCAAGGCCGGAGGATAGAACCAACACCGAAGAATCAGCTAGCAATGATTCTTTTCGTTAGATGTGTATTGGTTCCACATATATTTTTTGCCCCATCACTATACTTGATGATCTATCAAACGAACCACACTTAGGGTACAAAGCCTCATACGGCATTGTAAGATACACCAAACGCCACCTGTCGATGCTTCGACTACCTTCCTTAACCCTGGTATTGCCCGTGCCTGAAATGCCAAAACGCCTCCTGATGCCAGCTGTGTTGTTGTACAAATGTGCGTCCTGCATACACCCGTCACGACGCGCAACGTCTCTTACTAGCTCCCACCTCTCTACTAAGGAGACGCAGCGCTCGCGGGCTCAACACTCGCGCTCACGCGGTTGCGATCGCCCTTCCCAAGACTGAGCTTGATCTTCTTCTTGTGCGGCGCCTCAGAGGCACCTTCATCACCGTCTCTGTCTCTCTTGCCGTCGGACCGCTCACTGGCTTCGCTTTGCTTGCGCTCGAGATCGGGCTTGCCGGTCTTCAGCTTGACCTTCAGCGTGCCGCTTATGCTTGATCTATCGCGGTCCGCTTTCTTAATGTACGAGCTCTTCTTCTTGATCTTCTTGCGCTCGGGCGTGTCGTTGTCGATGCCCAGTTCATCCGCGTCGTCGTCTTGCGCAGTGAGTTTCTTGACGGGGCTTATGCCCTTGGATTTGCTCTTGCTTATGGGTGCCGAGGAGAATTCCTGGTGGCCTGGTGCGGGTGTGCCCATTCTGCTGCCCAGTGGTGTGTTGCTCATCCCTGAGCCTGTGCCGTTATGGCCGACAAGCTTCGCCATCGCATTGCGCGAGCTCTGCCGCCCACTTATACCTAGGCACTTCTCCAAGTGTTGCGCGAACCGTGTGATGAGTAAGCTGCGTTTACAGTTGGGGCATGTGTGCCAGGGAATGTAGTTGGCCGGCTTTCCCCCTGTGTTGAGCTTGATCTCTTTGGAGTCACCGCCGGCCATGTCGTTGTCTTGTGAGCCTGGAGTGCCTACACTCTCCTTCTCGGCGTGCTTCTGCTGCTGCTTGATGAGCTCACGCTCCTTCTTGCTCTTCGCCATGTCGGTCGGGAACGGGTTGCCGTAGACGTCGTGGCCTGATCTTTGGACCCAGGGGTAGAGCATGCAGTACTCCTTCGTCAAGTCGGGGTTCTGCATCCCCTTGCCCATGATTGGGTGCATCAGCCGGGGCAGCTTGCAGTGCGGACATATTATCTCCGGCGTAGTCTTCAGCGGGTTGCCCTTGAGGAACACGCGCCCGTTCTCGTATTTCGCGGCTGACGTCTCAGCGATGGGTATGGACGTCGCGCCATTCGTGGTCTGTTTCAGCGACTGCGGCTCGAGGTTTGCCAGGGCGATGGATTCGGCTTGTGTGGCAGCAGACTGCATGCGCAGCTGTTTCTCGGATCGGTGGCATGCGAGCGCCGTGTTGAAGACGATGTTGCTCAGCAAATCCTCGAGGATATCCGATGTCTACATATTCCCCTAGGCTTAGCAATGGCAACTTCAAGGGTGGCCCGAGGAGGCGGTTTGCGGATTAGCCTTACCAATTCTGTCAGCGCATTTGACGAAAGTCCGACGGCGTTTTCGACGCCCTCGCCTTGGTCGTCTTCCGGCCGCTCCTCAGACATTGCTGCTGAGCCTCCACGATGCTTTGAGGACGCGGAGACACGGGCGTTGGCACTGCACATGTGCTGAGACCGCTAGCGTCGTTTCCGGGAGATGTGGACGCACCCCTGCTCGGGACCGATTTAGCGCCACGCACCACCCATGCATGCATTACTAACGCACCCCGCACCACACTCCCGCGGTCTTCTCCAAATCTGGTCTGGAGCGCATGGCTCCATAGGTGTACGCAGTGGTTCAAACGGCTGCAAGAGTCTTTCAATCCATATCACGTGTCGGTGGTTGTCTCTGATGTTGGCTTCTGTTGTTTCATACTTGGTATCTATAAAAGCTCTAGATTGCTTCCCATTTTGCCAATCTCCCGACAGTGCTGCCAGCCTGTCTCACAACGCACACGCGATCCGCTTTGGATATGCCCTGTTCCTCAGACGCAAGGCTGAGGACTCGGTGCAGCGCCAGATTGGCAACAGCAGTTGGCATCCCTTCAGCGAGGTTGTAGTTGCCGGTTGTGACGAAGCCAATTAGATCTACCTCGTCGGGAATAAGAGGATAGTCTTCCTCGCCGGCCTTTGGTGGGCCGTCATCAAGCATCTGAGGCTCCAGTAGATTCCTGGCCAGATTCCTACGTTGTGTGTGCTCTGGCTTGTTGCCAACAACCCGACGCTGTTGCTTGCTCGATGTACGCTTAGCACCAGATTGTGGTGTCTGAGATCGCCATTTGCTTAGTAGCTCTGCGTTGTTCGTCGGAAGCCGGTAGATGCGGGCGCAATCTGTAGGGGTACCTCGTTGTAACATTGTGATCTTGACAGTAAAGAGGCCAAATGGTCGTAGCAAGTCGCCAATAGGGTAAAGGCTGTCCCCCACTTCAGTTGCCTGACTAAACGACAGCTGTCGAAATGAAGCCTGTGGTGCCTTAGAATCCTCTTGTGGCGTTTCTGTCTCTGCATCCTTTGTGGATAACAGCCTTTCCCAGATACACGCCCACGGGTCTCCAACCTCACCCTTCCTGCCGTTACCAAGATCAATGGTAGACCACTCGATCCTCTTCCCCTTCGGACGCTTAGTCCAATCATGCTTCCTCGCCTCGCGCTCACGCATTTCCCATGCCCAACCAGCATCTGTACCAGGGTGATCATACGGAAAGTGCGGCACTGATCGTTCGAAATCAACCTGGCGTCTCTCTTTCAAGCCACCAAACCTCGGATTACCACCTGTAGATACCGGGTAGCGCATGATGCCTCGCCACACTGACATTACAAATTTCCAAGGAAGCAGTATCGTCCAGGACCTGCTTTCTCGCGAGACAAATAGGAGCATGGGTATGCATGGGTCAGATGGTCGCGCCTCGGGGTCTTCACCTAGTGTGCATGCGCTTTTGCGTCGATTGATGGACTTCTGAGACGGCATGGATCGCTGTGCAGTTAATCTGGCGTTGGTGTCGAAGATGGATGGTGCAGATTGAGTGCTGTCAATTGGCCAGGTTGCCAGCGTCTCAGTCAAAGAGCGTAGAGACTCCTGGTCTCGCGGGATCAGAGCAGTTGTGGGAGGGTCGCGGAAACGAGGATCCATCACATCGAATGCTAGTAATGCACCGGCTGGCAGCGAGGCGGCGTCTGTGATAGAAGCCAAGGTAGGCCATAGAGATTGTGGAGCATCAGAAGCTACATCGCCGGAAAGAATCGGGGCAAGGATGGAGCAAAGCGTCTCGGCAGCGGCAGGCCCCATGATCTCGATAGAGCCAATCTCGAAGCGAAGGTCCCGAACAGCCACAGCTGGCTTCTGCACTTTAGCGATTCGAACAATCGCGTTCCAGAGTTGCAAGAAAGCGCTCGGATGCACCCTGATGAAGGCCTTACGCTTGTCGCTGTCCGCTTCTGGAACACACCAGACGACAGTGACATGAGCAATCTGCCTCGGTGGCTTCGCTTCCCTTTCGCATATCCAGCCTTCCCAAGTCCGTGTACCGTATCTCCACTTCTTGGCCCTACCTCGATCTTGCCATGGGTCCTCTGTGCCGTTTGTAGCAAAGTGTAGCCCCTTCAGCAGCCCAGTGATACTAGCCTCAGCACCCTCGAGGCTGACGGTAGACATGTAGCTCATATCCCACGCTATCGCCCCTCGTTGTGTCGCAGCTCGGTGAGTCAGACGGTACCCCTTCACCAGGGGTTGCAGCGGAATTGCGAACCGCCATAGAGGGCCTTTCGGATCTGTCATGCGTGCGCGCTTTGCGTGCCATATGTGTGTGGGTAGCCATGTCTTGTCTCGCTGACGTCTGCGGAATCGCGATGGAGGGGTGGCGGGCGTGGCTAGGCCTGGGAACTTGCGCTTCGTTTTCTGTGGAGGGACTGGCTCCGTAACCTGCTTCGGGGCATCATCATTCCTCTTCCGCTTCTTTGCCCCCTCCGCCCAGTTCTGTCTGCTCTTTTCCCGCCCCTCCTTCCGAAGATACTTCTTCTTCCCCTTGCCCGTACTACTGCCACTCGCACCCCTCGCAATCGGCGTGTTGTCCTCTTTAGCTTCCTGCCGTGCCCTCACTCTCAGTCTCTTGGGCACGCGCTGTGGATTATGACTCGCCGTCCTCCTCCTCAGCTCTCTAGGCACATCCTGGAAGGCTCGGCGCGCCAGCCCCTTCTTCGCCACCGTCATAGCATTTTCGAGCGACTTGATCTCATTCTCGTGCGACTTGAGGAAGTTCTTGACGTTAACCTCGCCATTGGGGTACGCGCTCTTAGTCGGCGTGGCGGGGATAACATGCTGTGGTCTCTGTGGAAAACGCAAGCGTTTTGGCTGAAGGCCAGTGTTAGAAGCCTGTTTCCTCTTCTTCGGATTATCGGCCATTGTGGCGCGTCACCGAGTATCGGCGTCGTCGTGAGAGGTGATGGCAGCCAACGCTTGCTACAGCTGAATCTTTTAGCGAGATATCCCCACCCCAACGGCTAGCGCATCCACGTATGCACGTGCAAAGCCCTGCATGTCCGGCCGACCCCGGAAGCACCGTCCGCCTACCAGAGCACTAGACCCTTTGCACACTGACGTCTGAATCGCCGCGCAGCCAGACATAGCAACGCCGTTTTGGTTTCAGCTTTGATCCATCAGGCCGTCCTTTGATTGCTCAATTCACACAATATTCATTTCTCTGCCGCGCTATCCCCACTCGTGCTGCCCCTGGCAATAGCAGTCTTCCCCTGCATGTGCGCAGCCACCCTGTCTAAGACAACAGCCCGTTTATTCTGGCTCACCTAACAACCGCATTTCCTCGTACATTGTTAAACGATAGCATTCCTGCCTCTTTGTCCTCGAGTCACATTCACCTTGCCGTAGCCCGCACTATCCTTAGACAAGATGATGAACTCATACCCTTCCCTTCCGCCAGACTCTCCGATGTGCAAGATAAGCTTCAGCCCGCTGCGATCACCGGGAAGGCGTGTTGCACACGAACGAAACAACTCGGAAACTATTTCACGCCCACGGCCGATTAGTATGGCGGCACCCTCGACGCCGATGCATACCAAACGGGCTTCGATTTACGTCTCGGACGCCTCCATCATCCTCGCACAACGCACACCCATGGCCTCGCCAACAAAGTCGCACGACTCCCTACTAGCACTGAGCAGCGAAGCCTCAGACGTCATCGACCACTACACTATCCTGGAACTGGGCCCGCAAGCATCGACCGAGCAAGTCAAGGCTGCATACCGTCGATTACGTGTTGTGTACTTCTCGAGCAATGCACAAAAGTATCGCGCCCTCCAGGCAGCCTTCGACACGCTCATGGACCCGGAAGCTCGCCAAGTCTACGATTTAAACTACCAGGCGCCGTCTCTTTCCGGCACAGGCGAAATCATCGATCCGTCCAAGCATTCGCGGGCAGACAGCCATCATGGCGACGACATGGCAATTCTAGAAGAGGATGAGGACATGGAGGCAGCTCGGAGCCAAGATCCGAACTGGGGATTGAAACGTCACCAACGACCACAAGAACCACTCATCGGCAGCGAGCCCTACCCATCCTACTTACCGCTGCCCACTCACTTCCTATCGAAGTGTAATCGGCCCGCATATATTGGCCAATTTGCGCGGACCGCACTGCCCAACTGAGCGACCCCTTACGATGTCTCCGAACATGTAGCATTTAGCGTATTTAGCGGTCGATTTTGAGCTAGCATCATGTTACGTTTCCATTAGGCGCTAATCTGAGCGAACTTTGGTGCTTCAGTTGTATGCCTTAACACTATCTCAACGAAGAGAAATCAATACGAGTAATCTTTGTTGGACAACGGACACTTTCTACACAATATTTGATATGCTAGTCCTACAGTGAATGAGAAGATGGGATGCACGTGAACCAGAGCTGCATTGCTGATATCGATCGCTATGATACAGGTGCTCTAAGTTGCGGAAACCAGACTCTGATCCAACCCTGTGCTGCTTTCATAAACCGGTGCATGCAGAGCTTCGCCGTGGCGAGCTATTTACTGGTCGAGCCTGACGGGGAAGTTACCATTCTCTGTCGATGCCGTTAGCTGCCATCTGCGTCGCACCGTGTGAGACATGGAGAGTACTTACCACGCTGGTCGTCCCATCGCGATGTCCAGGCGCTGGGGCAGAGGGACTTGTAGGCCAACAGAAACTGCCCTCTATCAGTACACAGAAATCTCCGTATTCCCAGATAGGCAACGCACCTGGCGGCAGGGTGCAAAGTCCTCGCCCTTGGCGGTGATACACTTGTGGTAATCGACGTAGTTTTGCCAGCAGTGCTTGGTCTGGTTCTGGTTGGGGAAGCGGGCGTCGAAGCCTGTGAGCGCCGAAGCTCGTTAGCACCCACTATCACATATTTGAAGCTCGATAGCCGAATTTGCGGGCGGTGCAGCTCGCTATAGATATTGTGAGGGTGGCGTACCAGCTGTGAGAGAAAGGTTAGCTATCGGGTCCAGGCATGCAAAGGCGCAGAAAAGGCTCACCGGTGACAAACTTGAAGGGCTTGGTTACGAGCTCGTCGCCGTTTTCGCCGTTGTCGTTGTCAGACATGGTTGCGACTGTTTATCGTGTGTTTTGAGGGGTGGGGGGGCGGCAATGGCTGGCGGTCGTCGAGGTGGTGACGGAAGTGAGGTTGTGAGGTTGCGATGGTCTGACCCGAAGCGCTTTGTCCACCCACCACAATTCGCTCGGCGTTTTCCGGGCAAGCTCCGTGAGAGTGCTCTTCGTGCCTGTGACGAAACCGCGAACGCCATCTACGACGACAACTCTCCACTCTCCACTCTCTACTTTCCAACCCAATCGCGAATATACGAACACCGGTACCATGTTCAAAGTCACCAGGGCCCTGTCGATGCAGCCGACACGCATGCTGGCGATGCAGCCCACGCGCATGATGGCCATGCGCCAAAGCCCGCAGCTGTTCATGAGGCAGACAATGCGGATGCGCAACCCTATGCCTGTATGTTTCTATACACACTAGAGGCCGCAAGGACACATGCTGACAATGCATGTAGAAGGAGGAGCACAGCGGTAAGCCAAGCGCCTGATCAAGACATGCAACAGGACCTAGACTGACGACCGCAGCCCACACCGTCTCCCAGCGTCTCCGCAGTCTCAAGAACATCCCCACCGAGATTTGGCCTCTTAGTACGTGATGCAGCCTGTCTACATGTTTCCAGCAACTCTCTGCTAACACAACACGCAGTCGTGGTCCTCGGGTAAGCCCCTCATTCACGTTCGGTGCGTTTGGAACTTGGTAGTCTGACACAATTGCAGCGTCGCCGTCGGCATGGCCTTCTTCTCCATTATCCGGAAACTCTGGGTCGACAAGACTCTGCGTCTCAAGAGACAGGGCAAGATGGAGTAGATGCTCGGAAAGAATGAACACAATGACAAGGGCGAGGGTTGGGGATCGGCTCACGAGCCATGTGTATAGACATCATACAGGACAAGGTCCTCGCCAAGTTCAGAATCAAGCATCAAGTTTTCTTGCGCGATGCATGATGAAGATGTCAGTGTGCAATTTGTAATCTCTGTACGATGACGTGTGGTATTAATCCAGTGCCACTCACGCCTGAACGCCGTGCTTTCCTATGAGTCTGAAATCACCCATCACTGAACCAACGGCATTGATCATGCTGGCTTCGGTCCAGCTTCGTCAAGTCCCTCTAGGCCCTGCATAGGGTCCATGGGTCCATTTGCCTCCTCTTGAATCTGCTCCTGCGCCTGGCGATCCTCTTCACTCACAGCATTCGCAGCTAGCCAGCCCGCCTGAACATGGTTAGTGTACTCCTCGTACAAGTCCAAATAGTCGAAAACTTACCTGCTCCCAAACCGCCGTCTTACTCCCCAGGCCCTCATTCGCATCTTTCTGAGGCTTGGCGGCTGCTACCTTGATAACGGATCCGTACAGCTCGCTCCGGTCCATGTTGTCAATGGCTTCTGTCGCGTCCGTCGCAGTTTCGAATTCAACGTAGCCGAAGCCGCGGTGTTGCTCATTTGAATTTTGGTTGTCCGGTTTGGGCAGGTTGACTTCGACGATGTCGCCGAAGGGCAGGAAGGCGTGGAAGAGCGTTTGTTGTGTTACTGCTTGGTCGAGGCCGCCGACGAATATTGTGGCTTTGAGACGGGATGTATCTGCGAGATGTGACATTTTTGAAGCACGTCACCAGTAGTTTGTCAGGTTCTTCTCTTGCGAGACCCCTGCAGTTTTCCGTCGTATACGCAAACTGCTACAGATAGTTGAAGTTGGTGTTCCAATGTCGGCCCAAGAATTCGATATATCACGTGCGCTAGCGGGACCCACATAGGCCGCGCCCGCGATCCATGACCAGGGAAGGACAGGTGGATGCTCGATGGTGAAGCACGTCGCTGCCTTGCCTTCCGGTCCGCCTACTGACACATTGCGGACACTCTTTGCATCACATACACCTCTTCGCCAGCACTACAATAACTGTCTCCTTTGTTCATTATTTTGCTGGTGTCGCTGTCCACAATTCGCTAATCTGACACCCCGGTGCCATCACTCACTATGGTCCGCTTGCGAGAAATCCCCAGGACAGCCACCTTCGCCTGGTCGCCAGGTCCGACACAGCCACTGATCGCTACTGGAACCAAGGCTGGAGCTGTAGACGCCGACTTTTCGAATGAGACACAATTGGAGCTCTGGGAGCTCAAGCTAGACGACAGCGAGCAGGGCGTTGAGCTCAAGCCTGTTGCTACCGTCAACGTAGAGTCAAGGTATATACAAAGTTTCGCTTACAAAGTGGAAATGTTACTAACACAACTGTAGGTTCAATGACATCGCCTGGAGTCAGCCCAGCGAGCATTATCCGCTGGGAATAATAGCGGGCGCACTCGACAGTGGCGCACTAGTGCTGTGGGACGTGGAGAAGCTGCAGACAGATGCGAGGTCAGATGCACTCTGGCCATGTATGAGAATGGAGCGCTGACTTTGTGCAGCGACGCTGAGATTGAGCAAATCGATAAACACACTGGCCCCATCCAGGCGATACAGTTCAACCCCTTTCGGCCGAACATCCTCGCCTCTGCAGGTGCCAAGGGCGAACTCTTCGTTCACGATCTCGACGACGAATCCAAGTCCTTCCGTCTAGGCAAGGCCGGAGCGAACCCCGACGAGTATACTACATTGGACTGGAATAAGAAGGTGCCACACATCCTGGCAACGGGAAGCAGTGGTGGCTTTGTCACTGTGTGGGACGTCAAGCTCAAGAAGGAGAACCTCACATTGAACCACTTCGGGCGCAAGACAGTCAGTGCTGTATCTTGGGACCCTAATGTTCCCACGAGGCTAGTCACCGCTATTCCGACCGACCAGAACCCTCTCGTGCTGGTATGGGACCTCCGCAACACCAACGCGCCTGAGAAGACGCTCCAAGCACATGACCAGGGCGTTCTATCGCTCTCATGGTGTGTACAGGACAGTGACATATTATTGTCTTGCGGCAAGGACAACCGGACGATTGCTTGGAATCCGCATAGTGGAGAGCAACTGGGCGAGTTCCCAGTCGTCACGAACTGGACCTTCCAGACAAGGTTCAACCCTTCGAACCCGAACCTGCTCGCTACCGCATCATTTGATGGCAAGATTGCGGTTCAGACGCTGCAGAACACTGGAGCTACAGCAGAGCAGAAAAAATCTGCTACCCAAGCGCCTGAAGGCGAGGACTTCTTTGCGCAGACTCACGCGGAACCCCAGGGTGCGTCCTTCTCGCTCAAGACGCCTCCGAAGTGGTTGAAGAGAAGAGCGGGTGTATCTTTCGGCTTTGGTGGAAAGCTGGTGCGATTTGGCATTGTCGACTCCAAGTCCAAACTCACAATTTCGACATTTGCGGTGGATTCAGACATCAGTACGGCCAGCGAGGAGTTTGACAAGGCTTTGGAGAAGGGCGACCTCACATCCATCTGCGAGTCCAAGATTGAGAAGGCAGCCAATGAGGAGGAGAAGGCAGACTGGACAGTTATTGAAACCTTGACCTCGGAGAACCCACGCAGCAAGCTTGTCGAATATCTCGGGTTCTCGGACACGAAAGACGAGGAACCAGTGGAAGAGAAGAAGGGGGCGCAGACGAATGGTGACGCAGATGAAGGTTCTTCATTCTTCGATAACGCGACTGACGAGGGCAACTTCTTGTCGGATCTCGCAGCTTCGAAGGGCGCAAAGACCAACAACCCATTCCAGATCTATGCTGGTACGGAGTCGAAGGCTGACACCAAGATCACTCGCGCGCTTACGCTAGGAGACTTCAATGCAGCACTGGACGTGTGTCTGAAGGAGAATCGACTGTCGGATGCTTTCATGATCGCCATCTGTGGTGGGGACAAGTGCATTGCCAAGGCACAAGCTGCCTACTTCAAGAGGCAGTCAGATGCGCCAAACTACCTGCGCCTACTCGCGTCAGTGGTCGGGAAGAATCTTTGGGACTTCGTGTACAATGCTGATCTCAAGGATTGGAAGGAAGTCATGGCCACTATCTGCACATTCGCCGACCAGGCAGATTTCCCGGATCTCTGCGAGGCCCTCGGGGATCGTCTAGAGGAAGCTATTTCTGAAGACGCTGGTTCTTTCCGCAAAGACGCATCATTCTGCTACTTGGCTGGCTCCAAGCTCGAGAAGGTTGTAGTGAACTGGGCACAGGAGCTTCAAGAAAGCGAAAAGGCAGGCATTGAGCAAACGGATGGTGACAACAGTTTCTCCATCCACGCACGGTCACTACAAGACTTCATTGAGAAGGTTACCGTTTTCCGAAAGGTGACCGCATTCAAGGACGTGGAGCAGCAGAAGGATGCCGATTGGAAGCTCGAGCCGCTCTACGCCAAGTATGTGGAGTACGCTGATATTGCATCTTCTCATGGCCAGCTAGCGATCGCAGAGAAGTACTTGAACCTCCTGCCTCAGAAGTACCCAGCAGCGGACGTGGCCCGGAACCGAGTTAAGCAAGCAACGAGGAAGGACGCAACGAAAGCAACGGCTGCTCAAAGACAGTCTCAGCCCGCTACAGCCCAGCGAGGTCAGCGTGTGGTTCCGTCCTATGGAGGTGTTCCTGCGCTTCAGCCGACACCAGCACAGACAACGGCCTCGCCTTACGCTCCAGTCAACCCTCTTCAGACTCAACCAGGCATGTCGTCTTATGCTCCAGTCAATCCCCTCTCATCACAAGCACAGGCTGCCGGGCAACCATCTTACGCACCAGCAGCTCCTACTCGGAATGCATACACCCCAGCTGGATTTCAGCCATCGCAGCCATCGATTCCACAGTCTGGATATAGTTACCAGGCTACTCAACAGCATCCGATTGCACCTCCACCACGTAACTTTTCCAACTCGCCATCAATTATACCAGCAGCGAACAGACCCAACATTCCGGCCTGGAACGACACACCAGACTTCGGTCCGCCAAAGCCAGCATCGCGCCGCAGCACCCCGATGAATACTGTAGCTTCTCCATTTCCAAACCAGCAGCAGCAGCCCCTCGCAGGCCCGCCCCAGGGTCCGTTCTCGCCAGGAGTAAGATCAACACCTCCACCTCCGCCAAAGGGTCCACCTCAAGGCCCTCCGCAGGTGACATCTCCGCCATCCGGGCCTCCTCAAGGAGCCCCGAACCCGTACGCACCGTCGCCGGCAGCCAACGCATATGCTCCGCCGCAGCCCGGTGGTTTCGCGCCCCCACAGCAAGCGCCGTTCCAGCGTGGAGCATCACCATACCAGCCTCCGACTGCCGCCGCACCACCGTCGAACCGCTACGCCCCTGCTCCAGGCTCACAGCCGTCCGCACCACAGGGAGGAATGCCCCCGCCTCGGCACATTGCACCGCCACCAAGTCAATTCACCCCCGCTCCGTCGCAATATGCTCCGTCCCCATACGCTTCGTTGCCCGCTCAACAAACGCCACTCCCAGCGGCTGCACCACCACCAAGAGGTCCATCTCAAGGGCCGTCACGAGCTGGTCCCCCTGGAGGCGGGCCTCCTCAGAGTGGACCACCAAGGCCAGACTCCCGGCCGGGCACCGCTCAGTCGCAGAGCTCTGCGCTGGCTGCGTCCAAGTATCGTGAGTCTTCGTGCCATTGTTAACAACATTGTGATACTAATGCATGGCAGCTCCCGGGGATCGATCACACATTCCCAGTGCATCTCGTCCAATCTACGAAATCCTTGAGGCAGACTTGCAGCGCGTCAAAGCCAAGGCGCCAGCGCAGTACAAGCAGCATATTGTCGACACCGAAAAGCGACTCAACATCCTGTTCGACCATCTCAACAACGAGGATCTGCTCAAGCCAGACACCATTCAGCAGATGAACGAGTTGGCGAGCAACCTCCAGGCTAAGCAGTATGACGAGGCAGTTGCCATTTTCTCGAATGTGATGACTAATAAGACTGATGAGGGGAGCAACTGGATGGTAAGTCGTATCATTCATTCGTCAGTCGAAGGAAAATGCTAATGTCATGACAGGTTGGTGTCAAAAGGCTGATTCAGTTCAGCAAGTCGACTGCCTAGGAGGTTTCTACTACCCTGGCTACTGTGCCTGAAGATTATGTCCTGGTATAGATTTGGAAAAGAAAGTGGGTCTTTGTGAGTGAGGCAATACTAGTAGTGTAGTGTGTGCGATAGAAATAGTTTACATTTGGAATGGATGCTGTAGTAGTAAAACAAGGACTTGTACTGATATGATGATGACGATCCTATGTGTGACTAGCACTTTGTTGTTGTATAATCGAGTAACGAGCGCTCGAGGGAGCAGGAACATAGTGCTGGTGTTAAGTTGAAGGCCGACGGGGCTGCGTGGCTAGCTTTGGCGAGTGATAAGAGTCGGTCAACCATGCAGGTCTTCGCTGGAACAGCTCGTATTTTATGGGTCTTGGATCTCCATTGCTCCTCGACATTTGCAGCAGACATGTCTCTATCTAGGAAACGACCTGCCATAACAGCATTTGCCTCAAATCAGTCGATTAAGCGCGCAAATTCTAATTTAACTTCCATACCAGACCATAACCCTCAACCCCTAGCAGCGGCAGACATATACCCATTCTGGCATCTTGTACGCAAGCCTATAGGCCGCAAGTTGCTATTCAAAGCTATTCTATTCAAGGACCGACTAGATGGAATTGCGCAGAGAGGATATGACCTAAATTTTGTATCAGCCGATTTAGGAAACATAGACGTAACGAGGTTGAAGGGCGTGGATGATAAAAACGATATGATGTTAATGCGGCATGAAGGAACACGTGCTTGGAGACGCCAAGAAGAGTTTGAGGGTAATAATGTGTTGCGGTAGGCCATAGTACCCAAGGTCTAGAACGAGGTTAGTGGTTGCGCTCACGCGCTGTGTATCATCCGCATGTTGTTTCCTAGAGAGCTTGAAGATGGTACATTATCATGTGGATAGGAAAAAGGAGAGTAGGCACGTTAGAAAAATAACGAGGTCGATTCTACACTTTAGGCATGGTAGTAGGCTGGTGGAAAGACATGCAGTTAAATTGTGAAGGGAATGTAAAGATGCGCCCGTGCAGGAGGCTTCTAAGGACCATTTAATTACGATGTGTATGTTAAAGAAGACAATTATTGATCTAAAGTCCCCCCTACCTCAGCACATGGAAATTCCAAACCTCGGTTATCTAGCAAATCAATTGCAAGCGGATTCGCTCGTGTGTGATAGAGGCACAGAAGGACGAAAAGCCCATTATTAGTGTAACGTCCAAGGCTTCAAGGAGAGTAATGTGTTTAAGAGAGCTGTTAAGTAGGGAATATCCTGGAAGCTTGCAACAAGCAAGCAACATGGCGGTTCGGCATACATACCCATCCATATGGACTCCAAAGTATACACCTACAATTTTATCCAGCATGTTTGACGTCAACGAAAACTGCGTTCATGGGGGTGAGCACGAATCAGGAGGTGCAGAAACACGAGCCACACTGCATCAAAGACGTTGACAGCAAATCTCTTTGCTTTTTCGCCTGGCTTGATAGAGACGGCCTGCAGCCTGCATGATTGTTGACGCAGCCCATTTCGACATTAAGGATGTCATCCCGGGAAGTAGAACGTGGTCCACTTTTTGTCGCACCAGGATCGCTTCCCGGGCAATCCTCCCCGCAGTACGTCGTAAGGCGAGCATCCATCTTCATCGCGACGCACACCTTGCAAACGAACCAAGTTTCTTTCACTGAGAGGCTGTAGATCTCAAAATTAAAGTCTGCGACGATGGCGGGGAAATATGTGTGCCCGGTGTGGAATATAGAAGTGGCGTGAGAGCATATACGCCTTTCCGTTCCCTTTCAGCTTTTCTGGCGAGTCACACTCTCGCATAGACAACTCCGTTGCTCCGACAATCGAGGGTATCGGTAGGGAGATAAGTTACCGGTATGTGTGGGTATCAGAAATGCTTGTCGCCCCGCCAGCAACCACCAACTGCAAGCTGTGTGGATCAAGTCGACCAAGAAAACCTTCCATCGCGGCCGTCGTCATGCGCAACCTGTCAGCCAACGGCGGTTGCCAACCACTAAATCAGGCGGAACGTCTTTTCCCGCCCACGCGTCTTGCCCATCGGCCGCATTAGTGGCCTGCAGAACCTCCCGGAAAGTGTGCCACAGAAGGGGGATAAAGTAAGCCGGCGGGCAGAGCCAGGTTCCAGATCTCGGGCGCGAGACGAAACGTTTATTGCGGTTATATGAATGGCAATGTTCCCGGTGTACGACAGATTTTGTGCCTAGCCAGCGTAGATTGACCGCGCAGCATGCAGATGAGCACAAGCATTCAGGCGCCGTGTAACGCTGGCACATATTGTAGGGGGCTAGCGAGGTGCAGCCGGATAGGCGCTCATCGATTACCGCTTTGCCGGGAGAGGAGCGTTAGCTAAAGAGGCAACTCGAGGGGCCAACTGCGGGCAGGTGGTTGCAGTGCCGCAAAGATATGTGTATTGATAGACGAATCTCGTGTTAGCGGCTGGCTGGTGTAAAGGTGTGTTTGCTTGAAGCGGATACGAGAGGCTGGTGACACCAAGAACGTCCGTAAACCGCTTATCAGGCAACCACTCCGCTGACGAAGGAGTGCTATATGGGTGTGGAATTTCCCGTGATAAATGACTGAGGGTCAACGGTACTAAGACGAGGCAACTTTTTGGAATCAACTAGATAGATGCACGTGATTGTTGTTGCAACATGCCTGGTAAAACTACTATACAAACGTGCGAGCCTTTAGAATAGCTAGAGTGTGAGGCCATGTCGGGGCGATGTTCGACAGTTTGATGGCTGTCGGCCACTCGCGAGTAGACGGCTTCGATGCAGATCTAAGCCTCGACATGTTCAGAATGCTCAGACACGATGAAACAAACTGCTGGTGCGTTTCGGCCTCATGCGCGTTGCCGTTGCCGCTGACCACATCTGCCGCACCACCTGTGTTGCTGGCGAAGCTAAGTTGTAAAGCCAGCAAGCGATGCAGAAGAGAAGTAAACGAGCGCCATGTCGTACCAGGAACATGTCACGATTCGACGAAGAATGAGCTCCTCATCACTGGACCTTCCGCTTTGGTAAGGCAGGTGTCCCTTTTGGATCGGCTCGCTTCCGGCACGGCTGTGATGACGCGCAGGGCTCCCCTGGGTCCACACTGTGGCGGTGGACCGTAGGTTTCACGTGGCTGCAGTTCTGAGGCCCCAACACGCCCAGAATCTGTGGCTTTCCTAGCGGCGGGCCGAGTTCTTTTTAGGTCACGCTGCTCCGTGGAACGCCCGTCGCCAGAATGGGTATCGATAGGGTGGCAGACGACTCCACGCAATCAACGCTCGAGGATGCAGTGGCAGGCACCAAGGGCCAGGTCCTGTCGCGCGCCGATGCAGGCTGAGGCGACACGGTCCCGCATGCGCATGCGTCAGCAAATAATGGGCAGTGGTCAGAGTGCAGGCGGCGGCAGGGTTGAGTTGGGTTCTGTCGAAGACGCGGGAGCGGAGGACAGCTGCGTAACAGCACAGACGCTCGCCAAGCGGCGCTAAGCAGACAGCCGGAAGCTTTACAGAGTGGAGACTCTGGAGAGAGACGTGCCCGCTTGGCGATGATCCATCGTCAATCACAGCCCCCTGCTCCTCGTGCGCCCCCGTGCAACCACGACCGTCTGCGGCTTTGGTGTCCCGACAAGCCTGCAAGGTGCCGTTTGCCTTGCTCCGAGCGTCACCGTCAGCACTGCAGTGCGTGTGTGGGTCGAGGTGCAGCGCGTGCAAGCTGTGAGCCGGCGTCGTGATGCGTGCAGGCACTTGTCAATCCTGGGTGCGTTGCAAGAGAAAGATAAAGCCCCGCAAGCGATCCGCCCAGTCCAGCCAGTCTCGGGACAAAGAAGGCAAGAACGGTCTGATCGTCTCGGTGAGCCGACTGAACCAGGGATAAACGTGCCGAGCAACCTCTGCACCAAGTAGCGGTTCAGATGAGGCTCAGGTGTCGAGGAGAAGATCTGCGCATAGCAACTCGGTGATTGTTTGAAGCAAGGCATTCGTTCTGGCGGAGCGCCGCTTATGCAGCGGGTCGAGGTGCTGGTGTGGGCACGCAATTTGCTGTCAACGGGTTGCACACAAAAGGCGGGCCCCGGTGTGGCTTGCGCTAGAGGCTTTGGCGTGTGCAGGGGTGCCCGGCCATACTACACTTTCGTCAGAACCCTAACCCACGCGTAGGGAAGGAGCGTTGGACCGCCCTGCCCCTTCCCTCTTCGCTCGTCTGCGACTTCCTCACTCTGCGCTCCTCTACACCAGGCTGCATCCCATCTCTTCGTCCCAACGTACGGCTGTGGCAAGACTCGGCCTTTGTCGCATCATTACCACCCGGCTGTTCGCGTTCGGGGTCCACATTGTAGTAGTGTTCATCTGCGCGCTGCTGTCGTTCTCCGCGCCAGCCTCTCCACGCTTCGACTCGCACCCAACGGCACGCTTGCGAGACGCGCACCCACGCTTCTCTGTCTGTAAGTGTTTTTCATCCCGAACATCCACCACCATCTCAAAACTGACGCAGACAGACAATCTGGCCATATCACTCGTGGCTTTAATCTTCACTTGCTCAGTACCGACCGTCCCGTCACCGTCGCGGCTTCCTTGGCGCAGCCATTACATTGCAGGCAGCTGCGTCGCAAGCAGCCTTCATGGCCCAACACCAGCAGCCCTCGCCCACCACAGGCATGCCGCCGCATCATGTCGGTCAGCACCCGGCGCATGCGCAGGTGAATGGCCATCCACCACACGCGAATCAGCCGAAGACATCGTCGCAATACTTGGGACAGCTGACCGAAGCCGTCTGGACTCAGATGGGTATGTCGCAGCTCTCCACAGCAACCCCCGCACGTCTGCTAACACATCACAGGCTCCCTCTCTGAGCAGATGCAGGACTTCGAAGGCGCGATGCAATGCTACGAACAGGCCTTGAAGTTCAATTCGTGGTCTGTGCCAGCTATGCAGGGAATCGCATGCATCTTGCGCACCAAGGATGCTTTCCCAGCCGCTGTCGAGTACCTGCGCACCATTCTGAAGGTTGAACCTTCCAATGGTGATGTATGGGGCAGCCTCGGTAAGATCTAACTCTGCCCTGTTTCCAACACCTTGCTAACAACAACAGGACATTGCTACCTGATGATGGATGATTTGCAGCAGGCCTATTCGGCCTACCAGCAAGCACTCTACCATCTGTCTGACCCGAAGGTATGTCACTTTGATGAATTTTCACCAAGGTAGATAACTGATCTGCGATTAGGAGCCCAAGCTTTGGTACGGCATTGGCATACTGTATGATCGCTACGGATCCCTCGAGCATGCCGAAGAAGCCTTCTCGCAGGTTATGCGCATGGAGCCCTTGTTCGAAAAGGCCAACGAGATCTACTTCCGGCTCGGCATAATATACAAGCAACAGCAGAAGTTCAATCAGAGTTTGGACGTAAGTTTAGCTAAAGAACATTGCGCGAATGCCATTAACGTTACGATAGTGCTTCAAATACATTGTTCACAACCCGCCGCGGCCGTTGACCGAGGAGGACATCTGGTTCCAGATCGGTCATGTTTACGAGCAGCAAAAAGAGGTTTGTCTACTCTCCTCATAACGCGCCCATCGCTAACATGTGAACAGTTCGAAGCGGCAAAGGAAGCCTACCGCCGGGTCCTTGAACGCGACCCCAACCATGCCAAGGTGCTTCAGCAGCTGGGTTGGTTGCACCACCAGCAGAGCACCAACTACGCAAGCCAGGAACAGGCCATCGAATATCTCGAAAAGTCTGTCTCCTCAGGTAAGCCTTGTGTTTCTACATGATCATGCGCCGTGTCTGATTACTTGCTCTAGATCAAACCGACGCACAAAGTTGGTACTTGCTTGGCCGTTGTTACATGTCACAGCAAAAATATCCCAAGGCGTATGAGGCCTATCAGCAAGCCGTATATCGTGACGGCCGAAACCCGACGTTCTGGTGCAGTATTGGCGTGCTGTACTACCAGATCAATCAGTACCGCGATGCGCTCGACGCATACTCGCGTGCGATTCGACTAAATCCAAACATCTCCGAGGTCTGGTACGATCTCGGCACGCTGGTAAGTACTCGGATTCATTTTACTTCAGAGCCTTGACTGACAATGCCACAGTACGAGTCTTGCAACAATCAGACAGCCGATGCCCTCGACGCATACCAACGTGCAGCCGACCTTGACCCGTCCAATGTACACATCAAGGCTCGCCTACAGCTGTTGCAGAATGGCCAAACTTCTGCTGGCGCGCCGAACCAGGGCAACGCCCCAATACCACAAGACGTGCACCCTCAGGCCTACCAATCCGCCTCTGTTCACGGACCTGCTGCCCCACAATGGGGTGCTCCTCAACCCCAACAACCACCTTCAGGCCCTGTCCCGCCAGCCTTGGCAGCTTCCGGATGGGATCGACCTCTAGCCCAGATCCGCGATCCCGGCCTTCCTCCTCAACAGCTGAACCCGTATGAGCAGCGCGAGGGCATTCGTCCACCTACTCAGCATGCCCCTCAAAGACCGGTGAGCCCAAGGCAGGAGCCATCGAGATCCTACGCAGAGCCTCCACGACCCCCGACCAACGGACCTGGCCCTCAGGGTCCTGCTGGTCCTCCACCTCCAGGCCCCGGACCCATGCGCCGTGGCATGTCACCATCACCCAAGACGCACCACGTTGCTCCCAGTCCGTATCACCCTCAGCCGCCGCAGCTTCCGCCGCAGACATCTCAGGCTCAACCACCACTGCCGATACATCAACAGCAGCAGCCGCCACAGCCTAATCGTATTTCGAACCCCAACTATGGCCCTCATGCCGGTGGTGTACCTCCTCCACCACCACCTCCGCCTGTTGGCCTCAGTGGGCCACAAATCCAAGGCCCGATTCAAAACGCTATGCCACCTTACGGTCGTCCTGCGACCCCACCTCCGGAAGTGCGCCCTATTGTTGAGAATCGGCCAGCGTCTCCGCGCAATGGATACCACGGACCGTATCAGCACCACCCTGATCCATCTGCCAGCAGCGGTATTGCCAACGGTGCGCCTCCACCGGCTTCTGCACTAGCTGCGGCCGAGCAGGCTGCCCGAGATCGCGACGAGCGACCTCCAACTGCGCCACCAAAGCGACATCGCGAATGGGAGGAGAACAGCGATCATCTGAATGCGAAGCCTCCCATGAATGACGAGAAGCGTCAGAAGATGGAAGAGCCGCGCAGCCGCCGCCCGACTCCCCCACATCGCATGTCTTCGCCGCAGGTACCTCGTCATAGTCCCCAAGACGGCCCTGGCCCTGACCCCCGACGTTTCAACGATGGCTACCACCCGTCCGAAGCAGCCCACCACGCGCCATCGCTGCCGTCTATGGGAGCTCCCCGACCACTTTCTCGCATGTCGGAAACATCTAAGCAGGAGCGACCAGAGCATCACGAGCCGGCTGCACGTCAGATGGAGGTTGATGAGGACTACGACGATGAAGGCGATGATGCGAAGCCAAATACCAAGCCTGAGGCCAATGGCGCATCCCACCCTCCTACTATTCCCGTTGACCAGAAGCCATAGGAAGACCACCACAGGTCGTTACCTCGGAGCAAACAAAACCATGGGAAAACAGAACAACTAAACGGGCAAATTAAAGGCAGTGAGTCACTACAGGCACCACTATCATTGGGTCGCTCGTGTTCGCTGAGAACTTGTGCATGCCATGCCTGGCTCATTCTCTTCTCATCTCAAGGACGATGGCGGGGACCTAGGCCAAGTTCCGGCCGTGATTGCCAACAATCATGCTTGATTGGCCATTTGTTGATAACTAGGGGCACAGCACATATCATGGGTCTAGGAGCGTTCACGAAGAGGCTGTAGATACCTAACGGTTTCGTCGTGCACTAATTAAGATATTGCGCGCCTGTTATATGTATTTGCGTTGAAACTCACGAGAATGAAATCACTATCTACTTATCTGAAGGCAATTGTTCATTGTGACCTACTGCTTTGTGTTGCATTCAACGACAGAAAACTGCAGCGCAAAAAGAGACCAGGCTTTTAACAGGCCAACCATGAGGCGCTTCAGCCCTGCCAATTACACGCTTGCATTATAGATGTCCAAAGACATTTTAATGTTCTCGTATTTCCATCGCATGTGCTAGACCCAACTCCAGCAAAGTTGGCGGGGCACGACACTGGGGCTGAACCGATGCGCGCATCGCAGCTGCCCACGCTGCGTCATCGTACCTCGAAACATGGGCACGCTGATTCTACACGTTCGCACAGCACCTTTACCTGAATACCTCGCAAATTGTGCAAGACCCACGATTAACCTCTACACAAGCTACGCGCTCCGCAACACACGATCTCTGTCTCTCTGCGCAAATCCTCAACAACACCAGCCCACGCGCCGCATCCAACAGCTCGCCGTCGCTCTTGCCTGGCGCGCTTCGACCCCCATACATCGTTCCAGCGGCTCACTTTTCAGATCGCACACACGCGACATGTCTTCAGACGCAGACTACGCATCCTTTCTCGACAAAGCCAACCAAGAGACCGGGTCTGTGGAAGCGTCGTCGAAGAAGAGCTATGGCACCACGAGTGTGAACACCGAGGTACCGAAGGCGCTGGAGCAGGTGGAGGAGTATTATACGAGTGATGCGGATGAGCCGTTTGAGCCTGTTGCGCTGAAGTTTGAGAAGGGGAGTTTGTCTGCAGGTAGGTTTCATATATCTTGAACACTAAGGCCTCGTAGGGGGTCTGTGGGGTTACAAAGGAGATGCTAACCTGCACACAGATGATTTGAAGAAGCTCGTCGGAGGCGACAAGGATGTGGAGGAGGTCAAGGGCACGAGCTTCGAGAGTCAGTACAAGAAAGTCGTTAATGCAGTGAGGGCAGCGGGCAACGGAGAGGTCAAGGTGTTTAGGGTTGAGCTTAGTAGTACGAGGGCGGCGTACTATGTTGTTGCGGTGGATGAGAAGGGGGGTAGGATCGTCGGGTTGAAGGCTTTGGCTGTGGAGTCGTAATACCGATGCGTTGAGATGTTCACTGATGTATGATTTCTACGAGCTATAATGGAACCATGTCACGAATGCCATGGTTTGACACATTGTTTTAGGCGACTGATTACACGCTGGGATACGGTGCACAAGCAACAGTCCTACTGCTATCATGTGGAGCGTGCACTGTGAAACTTTGACGTACCATCGGAAACATTTTCGCCGAAGCTGTGAATCGTAGCTACATTCATGTCGCTTCATCTTGTCCTCCACTTCCCGTCAAAGCACAAGCGGCTTCCACGGGTCGCGACGCGCAGCGACGCGGAACGTGCAGCAAGCTCGCTCTATCCTCCAGCTCTCAAATTTAAGCTTCACTGCGGCATCGCGAGGCGGAGGTCAGCCTTGCAAAGACCCTGAGTTGCAAGCTCATTCGCAGGCTCAAATACGAGACCGTGCCCAATCACGGCCAAGCTCTAGAAGCTTGTCCTGGCTGCGCCTCCGACCTTCATTTCGGGTGTTCCCTAGAAGATCGGCGTTGGCCGTTATCGCGTGCTTCACGCCTCTGAGACTGAGGTTAGTAACGGGCAAGGCATTAGAAGAAAATGCGTGAAGATGCTAGCTGGAGTCACGGTTTAGAGTGACATGTTGAACGCTGAAATGTGAAAGACGAAACGTTCTGGGAGGACTAGGATAGGGAAGGATAAAGATGGATCAAAATGCCCGCCCGGATCGCCACGCTATGCACGGCAGCGATACGAGGGCAACCTTGGAACGTTGATTCCGGGAACGACGGTGACTTGGTCGAGGACACGAGCGCACCTTTAACGAGTGCGATGATTGTAATGCGGAAGAGGGCCGATTAGGGGTGTTGTTGTTATTATATGTGGTGCGACGCGTAATGGCGAAGACGGTGATTTCAGTGCGTGCTATCGATAGGGGAGTGATGATGTATGTAAGCGACGCATGAAAGACGGGTATTGTGCCTACGTCAAGCATAACGACGGCAATCTCAGGGCCCCTTCTCCCAATTGAACCTCTAACAAAGAAATGTTGTTTCTCAGGCGTCGACAAAGTTTTGAAACCTGCCAGGTAAATTTAGCATGACTCCCGCAGTGGTGCGTAAGCTATTAGATATTCGCCGCATGCAAGCGCCTGACCAGGCTCATTGGCTACGTCTTAGTGCTGCTTCGAGATCTTCTTCCTCCCCTTGAAAGTGTGGGTCTCAGGCACATCGCCTCAAGCTACCAGCCAGCTTGCCACAACAGCAACAGTACCACACCGTACGTGTTTGTACTCTGACTGCGACCTCCTCCACTGCCATACTCATTACCCATCATTCACACGTCCATCTCCGCATTCTGCAATTAGCCTGCGCCGCGTTCTTTTTTGTTGTAAGCTCCTTCGGCGCAAAGTGCCAAGTTATCGTTGGCGCGTTCCTGATCGGCTTCCCTGCAAGCCCCCGTTTGGGCCAGGAGCGATTTACCTCGTCCCCTTGACCTCTACCCATCCCCATCCACATCCACATCCACGCATTCTCTCCTCGTGGCATTCTCCCTCCTCTCCACACCAGCAGCGATACCGAGCAGCGTTTCCCACCGGCTCCCCACAGGCACCGCGCTATTAGTGCAGGACTTCAGCATTGCGATAGCGGTTGCCCTGACATCTAGCTGCAGCATAACTGCAGCCCACTCCCTTTCTCGGCGCTCGCGCTGCGTGCCACTGGATACCACAACACTCGTTTACCGACGCACCGACTATTGGCCATCCTTTGCCATTCTGGCATCTGAGCAGCAGATAGCCCCCAACAGCACACTCACAGCATACGTTCGCCATCGTCATGTCGCCGCAATCACCCAGAGGGGAGGGCCCTCCGCACATCCGCCTCAACTCCGGAACACAGGAGGCTCGCACCGACGATAATGCGCTGCCTGCCGTACGACCCACTACGGCGCGAACGACCTCTGCGCGCTCATTGACAGCGCCAGGCCGCCCGGGCACTGCCCCGGGCTCAGGTCCTGGCATCCGCTCACCGACAGGCCCAATATATAGCAATGCAGACATCGCCGCGTCGGCGGAGATGTTGCTACCGCCAAAGAAGCTGCGCACGGCTGCGTCATACCGGGATGAATCACCCCTGGGATCGCCCTCGGCCATGTCCTCGCGGCGGACTAGTTGGAGCTCAGACATGACTGGCGGGCCCTTTGCCTCGCCGTTCGACGACTCGCGAGCTCCCTCGCGAGCAGGCAGCGAGGATGACCTGAACACGCAAACGGTCTCGGAGAAATTTAACATATTACCGTCCTCGGGCCTGCTGTTATTCCCGGAAGATGTGGAGAAGGACGACTACCTGCACAACCCCGACCCAAACGAAAAGGAGACGCGAGACTGCGACATCTTCACAAAACGAGGCATGCTCAACATTGGCGGTCTCGCAATCATGGCGCTCGGTCTACTCGCACTTTTCGTCGGTTACCCCGTGCTGTACGTCCCCCTCAACCCATCACTTCCTTTCCTTGAGCTAACGGACGCAGCACATTCGTCGACAAGTTGATCGAACCCACACAAGGCCCGTGTACGAACAACCCCATGTGCATCCAGGGCAAGCAGAACGAGCCATTACTCGGCAACGTCCGAAAGGGCCTCATCGACCCAGACACGCCTCAGCACGCCATGACGCGAACGTCGGCTGATGGCTCGAAGCAAATTCTGGTCTTTTCCGACGAGTTCAACACTGATGGCCGCTCTTTCTACGACGGAGACGACCCATTCTTCCAAGCTATGGATATCTGGTACGGTGCTACGCAAGATTTAGAGGTGAGTTCCATCAACACAGTCCTTTCTTTGTCGACCAGTGCTAACCATAACCAGTGGTATGATCCGGATGCAGTCTTCACCGAAAACGGCACGCTTAACTTGAAATTCGAGTACACGCCGAACCACGGACTCAACTACCGATCGGGCATGATACAATCATGGAATAAGCTATGCTACAAGGGCGGTCACCTTGAGGCTAGTATCTCACTGCCTGGCCGAGGCGACGTGAGTGGTTTCTGGCCCGGTTTCTGGACCATGGGCAACCTAGCCCGTCCCGGTTATCTCGGCTCCACCGAAGGCCTATGGCCGTACAGCTACCACGACGAATGCGATGCGGGCATTACACCCAACCAGAGCTCATACGACGGTCTCAGCTACCTTCCTGGAATGCGACTGCCTGCTTGCACGTGCCAAAAGGAAGACCATCCCAGCCCTGGCAAATCCCGAAGCGCCCCTGAAATCGATGCTTTGGAAGGCTCGGTTCACTTTTTGGGTCCTGGCGAGACCAATGCTATTGGTGTTGTGTCGCAGTCTTTCCAGGCTGCGCCTTTCGACACCTGGTACATGCCCGACTATAGTAACTCTCCCCATGACTTGTTATCTGTGCCTCGGCTAACACCAGCTAGACTTCATGGAGGTCTACGATACGTCCACTACTAGCATGAACTCGTACAAGGGTGGGCCTTTCCAACAAGCCATCTCGGGTTTGACAAATTTGAACAACGACTGGTACGACGGCAAACAGTATCAGGCTTACGCTTTCGAATACAAGACAGGCAACAAGGGCTTCATCACGTGGTACGTGGGCGAGAACAAGACCTGGACCATGCAGGCACCAGCGACACGTCCCAACGGCAACATCGGTACGCGAGTTATTCCTGAAGAGCCCATGGCCATCATCGCCAATTTTGGCATGTCGAACAGTTTCGCGGCTATCAACCTTGATGAAATCGCCAAGAGCTTACCCGCTGTTATGCGGATAGACTACATTCGCATATACCAACCAGAGGACAACCAGATCATGACTTGCGATCCTGATGGCTACCCAACCACCGCTTACATTGAAAATCACCCGGAGCCATATGCGAACCCCAATCTTACTGACTGGTAAGTCAATATAGTACTCACAGATTTGAGCTTTGTTAACTTTACGCAGGGCCTCGGCTGGTTACGATTGGCCGAAGAACACATTTATGAACGACTGCAAATGATCGGACATCCTTCAGTCTTCTTCTCTATCGCCTATAGGACCGCTGGTTTCCGGTCTTTGTTTTCTGTTTCCCTATGTCGACTACCTAATGTGGCCACGGCAGACGACAGCACCCACAAAATGGATCATCGCAGAAGCACGTAATTATAGACCGCTTTCTCTTTGGACCTTTCGGAGGCATTGTATGCACTCGGCATTTGCATTGAGCTCCGACGTGTGGAGTTATTCGGCGCTCTTTTATTTACAACTCATCCCATCGCCTACATTGGACGGAAATCCCAGACGATTCGCTCAGCAACGTAACGCAGCGACCAGCCGGTGTCAAGGAGCTGATATTCCAGCTCCTACATACTACGACTCCGTCAGCAACCCGCCTGTTGCATGCTTCGATCAACTCCCCGTCCTCGCAGCGGCACCACCCATCTGAAAACGTTGCTTATCTTGACGGCTTCGACTTTTCACTTCACACATTTACGGCGCGCTCCTGTATATCATGGCATCTGTTCTTCTATGCATCGCCTGTACAAACACATTTTCAAGACTTTCTTTCTGTTTTGGGTCAGGCCGGAGTTGCTGCGCGCTCACTGCCTTTTTTGCTCTTGTTTTACAATGCATTTTAACCCTCATTCGTCTCAATGTCTTTGCCAATGGCAGGCACTCTCGACGAGTCGCAAGGGTTGGAGTCTTTGGGGTCAGATAGCAGTACTGCGGGACGGATGATGAATGCGGCTTCTGTTTGTTCGGGAGTCTAATTTTAGCACGGTTGGCATGTAGAGGGGGCATGGTCATGTTTTAGATGGGTGATGAAGAGGTGACGAGGAGAGATTAGAAGCATGCTCACTTGAAGATAATGGAAAGCTATTCAAAACGTTTAAAACAAACTTGGCACTCTAGAGCAATTGGCAACTTTGTGAGCTGTGAACCTACACAAGCACTTGCAATTTTTCCTCTGCTTATCCCCCTCCCCCTTAACCTCCAGTATTCGAAAAGTCGTTACTTGGCCATTCACGCTTACTGTAGTTATTTATGACCGGCTTGTTTCCGCTAGACCCCCGCCACCGTCTCGCTCGTGCCGCCGTTCACGCAACGGTTATACGGTACGATCTGAGTGAGATTTTAGCTCCGCAATCCACACTGTTTTGCCATCTACTGCCTGTTTGGGAAAATCGGGCTAAGCTGCAGTAGCGCCGGCGTAAGACGCAATTTAGAGATCGAATAAGCATCCCATTCTTGCAAGAACGAGATAGAGGGGAAATTGTAGGAGCATGACATAGTAGGCTTTGAAGTAGTCTTGGAAGCTCTGAATAGGTTGCGACGAAAAAAAGAACTACTTTCGGACAGCTAGATTCTACGTTATTCCGGCATGCTGACAATTGCCTGTTCAGTGGTTTTTGTCTGAGAATGATCTTTCACCCGGCTTACGCACATACTGCTCATGCCTAGTGACAATGCCACCTTAAACCTCGACCTTCTTGAACATAAGTGTTTTGTCTGGATGCGGCATGCTCTGTGTCCCTATCTCCACCTGAGGATACCTCTCCGTCTGTCCGTCGGGCATCTTTATGTCATAATCCAGAATCAGCCTTGCTAGAATCATCTTCATCTCATTCGTCGCGAAGAAACGTCCAGGGCACGCATGACGTCCATATCCAAAGCCCAGGTTCGTCTCGTTTGTCGTAACGAATTGGTTGCGCGCGATGTCTGCGGCCTTGCCACTCTGACGCAACTTGTAGGACCGGAAGCCGTCAAAGGTGTCGCTGTCGGGGTAGTGCGCCGAATCTCCGTAGATGGCGGCGGAGGGGACTTCGATCAAGGCGCCAGCGGGGATGTGCTGACCGTTGGAGAGGGTTATTCCCTTGAGGACGCGGCGGCCGAAGGAGACTGGAAGGTCTCATGTTAGCAAGTTGTTCTCTTTTCGCAAGGATGCAAGCTGATGACTCACCAAGGCCGGGAGGGTAGAAGCGCGTCACCTCCTTCATGTAACTGTCGAGCTTCTCCATCTGCTGGAGTGTTCGAGCGTTGATGACTCCCCCATTCTCGGCCATGGCGTTACGGATTTCCTCGCGCAGAGGACCGATGTACTCGGGTGTGACGGCCAGAGTGTACAGAGTGTTCGTGGTGGTCATTGTCGTAGTGTGGATCGCGGCAAAGATGAGTGTGAGTTGGTATTGCGCAATCTGCTCGTATGAATCGGCGCCCTTGCTTCGGTTGATCATCCATTGCAACATATCATCCGGTTCTTGCCAGTTGGCATCGTTCTTCTTGGCAGTTATTCTTTCTAGAACAATAGGTTGCAAGAATTCGGCGGCATGCTGCTCGCGCTTGCGAAGCTGGATGGTTTCCGGAAGGCGCGGGGCCAGGAAGGGTTTTAGCCATGGGCGTAGCTTCTTGATAGCTTGGACTGCGCTCATCAGGTCAAGGGTGTAGTTGACACCACTATCGAGGTACTCTGGATCCTCGCATAGCTCAGGCCCGACGAATATACGGCCTGACACCTTGGCGATTACGTCAACTAGCCTTTGATTGATGCAGACTTCTGTCCAGTCTTGACATGGCGGCATGTACTTTCGTATGCTGCTGTCCACTTCAGCACAGATGGTCGGGCACAAACGAGCTGATGTCGTGTTAACAGATCATCTCTTCAGCGTTGGTCTTGAGCACTTACTTAGCGCCGGTGTGAGATCGGACTTCACAGAGTGGGGAATCAAAAGCCCTTCAGTGCCTAGCTTGGTGTACTTCACTTCCATGGTCTAAAAGTAATTAGTGCTGCCAGGCTTGACCAGAGACGTGTCTACTCACTTTGTGGACGTGTTTGGGGAAGCTGAGGGCATCATCCGGAAGCTTTCGCAACTCGGGCAGCAGGCTGATGGGCACCACTACGCTGTATTCCCCTAGGAATTATGAGCAAGCGTCGACACAGAGATCGCGAAAAGTGGGTTTACATACCAGTCTCCGTCGCAATGCGGTAGAGAGAGTCTTTGAACTAACGATGTATGAGCGAAAGTACGCCTAAGAATCTGCGAGTAGCTTACCTTGACGTATCCCTCCTTATACATGTCTTTCGCAGAATCGAGATATGCCTGGCGCTGCTTCTCTCCTGTCTCCGAACCACTGAAGACTGGCAATCTAGCAAGCTGCAACCTGTATTGGAGTATTGGAAAGTAGGCGCATACTACAAAGATGAGAGCAGCAATTGCTACTGTCTGCAGTGTGTGCAACAGTCCCGCAAGCGTCTGGAGCTCCATTTCTGCGAATTGGTGTATGTAGTAGGTGAAGTGAGGTGGTAAGTTAGTCAAGTAGATGGAAATTGTTGACGCGGTCAAATCGAGACACAGGCAAGTGGTGGCGCATGTGGTTGGATTGAAGCGGCCACAAACGCGTTCTTCCTTTATCACCACTGCCCCGACACACAGGTATCAGGGTGCCACGAGTGAGAATACGGTCTATACGGTCAATGATCAGGGTATGATCTTGGAAAACAAGCAATGTGCCTGCTAGCGAAGGAGCCGTCACTCTGCTGCTAGTAGCCTTCGGGCATAGTGCTTGCAGATTACTTCACCACGTCGCCGACAGTGTTTTGACAGATTCACAAGGTTCCCCAGACGGATTCGCGTGGAGCACCGCCCAATGAAAGTACCCGTAGTATGGCTACGGCGACCGTAGTGTGGCCGCGATTAATGCATCGCTGGTCTCTGACCCTCCGCCCCCTTGCTTCCAAAATGTTAACTAAGCCGGAAAACGTCATAAGTGCTCGACACCTGCCGTATGTGAAGGTAACATGCCAGAGGCCGGACGTTTTGTGGTATGCTGTTTGAAGTGCGCGCATGCGAGTGTTTGTGTGACCAAATGTTGTTCGGAAGGATTCTAGACCCTACGAAGAAGCTCGTATTTGGTGTTGCACCACTCGGGCCACCCCCACCAAAAACGCGATTGCGCATCTAATCAGCAGCAAACTACCTCCACGACGCGACGTCTCAGGAGGCTCAAGATGAGACCCTTATATCTCCTTAGCTTTCTGCGCGTCACCCGGTTTATTGTTTGAATAAAGACATTGAGTATTGGTCGAGATAATGGGGTTGAAAGTAGGTGACTTTGGACCTGTTTTGGTGTGGTGGCCAGTGCGGTGCAACACCAAATACGAGCTTCTTCGTAGCTTGCGGCTGACGCCACCACGCGGCTGCGATAAATGGCCGCACACTAAAATGTCTTAGCTTCATGAACACCAGACTGATTACCACCACAGCACCAAAAATGAAGCATTTTGAGAGCTGATTTCAGGCCCTGGCTGTTGTATGTATGTATGTATATGTATGTATTCATTTAATGTCCTATATGAGTCTGAGACTATGGGAGGACAAGAGGGGCAGTAGCCCCTCTAGTAAAGAGGT
>ML976221.1:24728-39316 GCA_010015635.1 Clathrospora elynae | reverse complement strand
AAAATGGATTCGGGTCCTGCGTTTGTATGTTTGGGGTTACTGTTAATAGCGTTGTGAACGCATTGTAATGAGGAGGACTATGTAGGCATTTTCTTTTTCAACGATATAAGAAAGTGAAAACACGTAAATGGCAACAGCAAGGCGCATAATACAAGATATAACTTAGAAGACTAAATAAAAGAGAACAAAATATAAATGTTTCGCCACTGCAAAAAAGGCAACATAAACGACAGCTCTAGAAAGCGGTCATAAAGTGACATAATAAGAAACAGGTCCGGCAAGGACAACGAGAGATTATTCCCGCGCTTTTTTGGCAGCCAAGGACAAGGAAGTTTACCGCTTTTGGTAATTCACAACAAGGTCATCTAAGCAACCGGACTTTTGCTTAATCAACAGTGTAGCATTCTCTTAGTCTCTACCCTTATTTGCATGCAAAATGAAAGGAAAATGGTATCTCAAACGCTAGAAATGCACAATTATGCCCCACACCCCCATTTTTGCGCTATCGCACCTAGTCTGCCCTTCTTCTTCTTCCCCGCGCCTTCTTCTTCCTCTTCTTCCCCAACCACCCTCAGGAACACTTCGTCGAGCGTCGTAGGCGAAACAGAGTAGTACTCCAGACCCAGCTCCTCGCGGTTCGTCTCGAGGAGTTGGATGAGGCCTGGTATACCGCCGAGATCTGGCGCCGTCGACACATCAGTGCCGATTTTGTGCACTTCCACTTGCGTAATCTTGGCGTCATTAAAACACGAGTTTGGATGCACAGGATCCGGCGACGAGGTAGCAGCCTTGAGGACTTTGAAGCGGAGTTGTCCGTGCCCGCCACCCCTAGACCCCCACTTGTCGAGATGAACGCCAGGTATGCGGTGTTGGACCCAGCTCTTAACATTCTCCATTTCTTGTTCCGTGGTCTCGGGCGCGGATTTCAGGACAAGTTGTACAACCCAAGCATCACCGTATTGCTCGCCGAGATCAGACACAGTGCCAAGCGCCAGCATCTTCCTCTTCATGATGCCGACTCTGGTGGCTAATTTATCAGCTTCCTCCATTGAGTGCGTAGTGATGAGTAAGGCGCGACCGGGTGCAGCGACGCCGAGGAGTGTGCGCCACATTACGCGTTTGGCGGCAGCGTCCATACCAGAACTCGGTTCATCCAGTAGTAAGACACTCGGATTACCCATTAGGGCAATGCCTAAGCTCAGCTTCCGCTTATTACCACCAGAGAGCTTGCTCGCAAGTCTGTCATAGAAACGGCTCAGTGAAGTAGCCTGGAGGATAGCGTCAACGGATGTCTTAGGATCCGGAACACCGCGAGCACGAGCATAGAAGTACAAATGCTCCGTTACCGTCATACTGTCCATGGCGTCGAACTGCGGACACACGCCTAGGTGGCCTCGTGCGGCTGCGCGTTTGGAAATGATGGAGATATCCTCAATTAACACATCACCGCCGCCGTTGATGTGCGTCGTGGGATGAATGTCCCCGCGTATCAATGAGATGGTGGAGGATTTGCCTGCACCATTGGGTCCGAGCAGGGCGAAGACCTGACCACGGGGTATGCCGAATGTTATGTCGTTGACGGCGTGGTTTGAACCAAAACTTTTCTGAAGATGCAGGGCTCTCAGGCTGTCGTTGCTCTGCTCGGCGCGTGTGATTTCTGCGGCAACGGCAGGAGGGATCGTGTCAACAGTATCCTCAGAATGTTGCTGGCGGCTCTTCTCGCGGTTAAAGAATGGAGGACGATATCCGGAGTCCCACCACACTAGCGCAACGAAGAGAAGGATGATTTGAACAACAAGGTATAGGATGGGGCCTCCGTACACGGCGAGGGTGCCTGGGTAGCTTGGAATGTGATCGCCGTCGCATAGGACGCTGAAAGAGTTCAGACTCAACAGCTGTGTTCTCAGGAGACTTGCGGAAGGTGAAACCAGGGAGACCGTCCAGTGAAAGTAATTGATGTAGGAATCAATAGCATAAGCAGGAGCGTACGTTAGGATGACCATGTAACCGATGAAGTAGATAAGATAGAGTGACACCATGCCTCCGGCGGCGAAGGCGAAAGCGGCCAGCTGTGACGTGACCACGATGGAAATGAGATAGGCAAAGAGGATCGCACAGAGGCCGTAGAGGAAAAATACAACGAATAGGTAGCCGGGTGCGTACCATGCGTTAGATGCCTGTGATGAAGTCAGTATGGGCGGATAGGGAAGAGAATGTGAATGGCTTACGCTCACGAAGATCGCTGTCGTAACAGCAGAAATCACAAGCACAAACAAGAAGTCGAAAGTTATATAAGCCAACCATAAAGGCACCGCCCGGATACCGTTGCTGTAATGCAAAGCTCGCACATTCCTTAATCGCTCTTGCGTGGGGTAGAGCGCAAAGAGCGCCGGATACACGCACATGGCCAAACCAAAGTACAGGATCAGCTGTAGCGTCTTGCCCATATTGGGCGCGAAAGGTACTGCAAACTGTTGGTACTGCGTCGAGATGGAGATGTTAGTCAATATGTTATCCAGCGTGTTAAGCATAATGAGGCCCCCTACGACACCGCCGTTCGCAAGGTACGCCATCACCGGCGGCTCGTTTTGGCGGAGGAAAAAGCCACCAGGCGTGATATTGTGGAAGCGCGTGTCAACAAAGTCGTTAAACTGGTCGAGCGTATCGACAATGTAGAAGCTGTCACGGCTGATGCGGGTCCGTTCAACGATGGTGTCGATGGCAGGACCGACAGTGTTTCTAGGACCGATAGGAATGAGTGGAATAGTATCCACACTGGCTAGTGAGAAGACAGTTGGGTTGTTCGAGCTGGCACCAGGGTCGCATCCTACGGCTGTGTAGTCCTTTAGGAAGAGAGTGACTAAACCTGCTGCCGCGATCGGAAGTAATAAGGCGAAGATATAGGGCCAGAAGTTGCGGCGAAGAATGGTCACTCGTTTCTGGATGAGGATCAGCATCTGCTTGACCAGTCCAGTGCCGCGTCCCTTGCCCATTGCTAACTTTTTCTCCATGTCGGAAGTGTGGTCTGAAGGTACTTCGTCACCCTTTCTCACCGCCAAGATGCCGGTTTGTTCACTGTGTTCGGTATCCATGAGGTTATACTCTTTGACTTCTTCAGCGTTGGCGAGGAAGACATCCTCTAGGGTTGGGCCAACAATGTCGTAGTTCTTGACTCCATGGTCTCTCAGGACGTGGACAAACTGGGTGGCAGGCAGTGCATTCACGAATTGATACTGGACCATTCCATCGGAAGGCGCGGGCTTCTTGATCGCGTCCAGTGGCGGCTTGACTGGGGCGTCCTTCGGGTAGGTGACATGATATCCAGCGCCGACTTCGTGCTTGAGTTGGACAGATGTGCCCTTGGTCTTGAGCACGCCACGAGAAAGAATAGCGACGTAGTCGGCAAGCACATCTGCCTCGTCGAGGAAATGAGTAGTGAGGAGGAATGTGCGGTCACCGCGCTCAGCAAGCAGAATCTCCCAAATCTTCCTTCGCGACAGCGGGTCTAAACCTGACGAGACTTCATCTACGCAGCAGACCTTTGACCCGCCCGTAAACATCATGGCTAGTTGGAGCTTGCGCTTCTGACCGCCAGACAATGTGCTTGACTGCGCCTTGATCTTGTGGCCGAGATCGCAGGCGCGGATCAGGGTCTCGATGGTATCCTTGCTGTCGTATGTTCCGGTCGACTTGAGTTGATTGAAGATGCGAACATGCTCGTAGACATTGAGCTCGTCCCACATGACGTTCTTCTGAGGACAGAGACCGAGTCCACCAGTGCCATCAATCTCAATAGCGCCGCTAGTAATCGAGTTCAAACCAGCAATTGCATCCAACGTTGTCGACTTGCCGCTACCGTTCGCACCGAGCAAAACCATGATCTGGCCCTTGCGTGCCTTGATGCTGAAGTCGTCCACAGCGATGACCGTCTCTGGCGGCTTGATGCCGAACTTGGTCAAAAGATTTCTGCGGAACCAGCTCGGCGTCCAGTGCTTCGAGAAGTTGGTCAAGATGATGTTGTGATCGGGAGAAGACGTCGTGGTCTTTCGCTCTGCAGACACGGTACCATAGAGCCATCGCTCGACAAGAGCACCCAGGAAGGGATACACGAAGGTTTGGATAATGGCGAAAATGCAGAATACGATTCCGGGGGTCGTCCAAACATGGCCATCGTAGGCAGGCGCCGCCTTTACCATGTTCGTGCCGATGAGCTGTCGCTCAAAGCGGGCCACATAGATGATAAAAAACACATAGTTGATAGACGGGAAAAGAAGACTAAGGATGTAGACTGCAGCAGTGCCGAAAGGGCCGGCGACCTGTGCAATGATGGCCAGCAGAATCGGGATGATGACGACGGTGATGCCAGAGAGCTGGGCCTTGCGGAAGAACGAAGCACCGAAGATGGAGAAGCTCGTTAAGGACAAGCCAGCCAACACATGGAAGATAACGAGGATGGCGGCATTGGACGTCTTAAAGGCCAGCGCCCAGACAATGAGGCCCATGATGATCCACCCGGGGAGATAGATGCAGTCAAAGGCAATGTGCATTGACAAGAGGCGGGCGAACTGCGTGTGCCATGCCTTCTTTGCCGGCGACATGGCCTCGACGAGCTGCGATATTCCGCGTTCCCTTTCCTCGGCCATTTGCCCCGTGAGCTGGTAGGTTACGCCGCAGAGGGCAATGTACAGCGCGACACCCATAATGTTGATCAGCGCGCCCATGTACAGCGTGCGGATGTTGTCCTCGTACTCCTGCTGTGTGCGCTCAGTGTACGGGTACGCATCGATGGCGGGGACGGGCTGGGTGCCACGGGTCGCGGCAATGGCCTGGTCGATGGCGCGCTGGAAGGGCAGGATGTAGATCTGCACATCGTTGTCATCCTTGCCGACGTAGATCTGGTCGCCCAGCGCGCCGTCGGCCCGAAGGGTGTAGTTCCACCCGGGGCCCGCTCCCTCGTCCGGGCTGGAGTGAAAGGTCGCGGCGCCGAAGCAAGTGCTCGAGCCGCGCAACGAGCTTGCGCACGTCGTGAGCAATTCGACGTCCTGCGCAACCGTAATGGCCTGCAGTCCGGCATCGCGGACCTGCGTCGACAGCTGTCCAATCACGTGCTCAATCCCGCCGCCCGTGTGGCCGTTGTTGACAAAGACGACCTTGTCGCGGCCACCGCTCGCCACGTGGAGCGCATCGGGGAAGGAACGGACGGGCGACGGGCTGCCGATGCCGTATTGCGAGGGCGGGACGAAGAAGTTCTTCGCGTACGTAATGAAGAACATCTGCGGACAGCCGGGTCAGCACCTTCTCGGGTACAGCTGGAGGGATCCAAGCACACTACAGGACGTACAAAGATGATGGGAGCCCAGAAAGCGCGGACGCTCGTGAAGAACCAGTGACGCACGAAGACGACGAGCAGCGTCTTCTTGGTGAGGATCCATGTCTGGCTGGCGATGGCTCCGGCCATGGCCGATGTTTGGAGAGTGGTACAGTCGAAGCCTTGGAGTCGACCTCGTGATTCCCCTCCAATCCACCAGACAAGAAAAGACAGCAGCAGGCGACGTGGGGAGAGAGAAAGATCAAACACATTGCGCCGACCAAGGCGAACAGCCCGCCATTATCGAAGACGCGTATCCAGCGACCAAGTTGCCGCGCGCCGAGAGCCCCGACGTCTTTTCGGGCGTCTTCAACACCCACCAGCATTGTCTATCCCGGTCCACGAGATCCACCTGGCGTGCATGAGAGATGCATGGCGGGTCGATTTTGTGCCGGCGGGGCGAAAATGAGGAATGCCTAACAGGAGAAGGCCGCTCGGAAGCCCTTGTCCGACGGCCCGGCTTAGCACGCCTCGTCTTCTCACACCCTCACACCGCACATCTCTATCTCGACGTCTTGTGTCGCCGATCCTCGATTCTCGATTCTCGATCATCGATAACTATCATGCCACGAGTGCCATATGCCCTCGTGCAAATCTCAGCATCGCTTGAAGTTCGTATTGCGCCCCGGTATCTTCCCTTGCCTGCCGCCCAGACAGCGCCGAGTCAAACTCATTATCGAAAGCTCGCTATTTCCCCCATGACGTGACAAATTAGCGGACAAGCACCACTCACCATATTGACAGCGGAGTGGCTGTTTCGCGTGCATTTTCTTTTTCAGTGCGCGTCATCGATTGCTTTAAGGCGTCCTGAAGTCTAGCCAATGAGAAGGTATGATACCGCATGTCACACATTCAGTTGCGTCGACATCCCAACACGACATGCCAAAAGCTGTAAGAAACGCTCGCACCCCTTAACTCCACATCACGGTGCAAAACGTCTCGCGGCCCATAAACTGCCAGCATCTCTTTTCCCCTTTCCGTCCCACATCCTCCACTCCATCGTTCGGCACGACATCTCCCTCAACCAGCATCGACTGCGGCGTGTAGCCCACATCGTCGAAGCGTCGCTGAGCTGGCTCAACGCACTTCTTCACGGCGTAGGTGGTCTTGTTCACGAGTCAGCCCCGCTTACTAGGGAAGTAGGGCGATGGGTAAGCAGTACGAGTAGATTCATACATATGCGGTCTGCGTGTTCTTGCACGACTGCGCTGCGTCCTTAGGCGTGGTGCAGAGGCAGATGTTGAGGTTGTTGCGCAGGATCGTGCAGTCAGTGTGGCATGAGGCAAGGGCGAGGGCGCACCGCTGCTGCGCTGTGGAGATAGCCGTGGTGCTTGCTCTACCCGCGGGGGTGAGTGCGAGGAGGGCGGCGAGTTGCATTGTGTTGCTTGTGTGTAGGTAAAGGATCGAGCTTGTTGGGTGGTACGAATGGTCAGAATGAGGTCGACACCAACAATAACTTAGCCATTATCATGAGATTTTGAGGTGGAGTGATAAAGTCATACATGCAATCATTTTGTGCTAATTATATTTGTGAGGTAACTTGATGGTGCGCCCACGTCAAATGCCACACCAGCAATCGCGATTCCCATCGCATCGTCAATATCCCAAATTGCGGCGTGTATATCCTACTCTCATTGCTATGGCTTTTTCGAGTCATATCGCCACCAACTTCCGCATTGCGGCTTTCACCAGCCCTTTGGCATGCTGCGATTCTTCGACGTGCGCTTCACCATACGGGCGTGGAGCTCACAGATCATTATTGAGGATTGGGAAGGGGTGTTATTGAGACCGGCGAAGTTGAGCCTCGGTCCGCGAATTGCGCTGCGCGTGAGTGAGCCCGATCGCGACGACGCGAGGAAGGGAGAGGGTGAGCGGTCGGATATAGGACCGTGTTGGACGAACGTGAGGGGCAGCGCGCACCCTTAAGGCTCAGCGATGGCGGATAGTGGCGGGCTTCGAAGCGGTGTGCTGCAGGCGCGGCGTTTGGTGGGCAGGGCGTTGTGAGCCCTCACGTTCGAGACGGTTGCAGTGCTGGTGAAAAGAGCTCGCTTGGGCATTTTGGTTGTGTGCACTCGTGCTGGCGATATAGTGGGCGCAACATAGACTGGCTGTGGGTACGCTGGGAGCTGTCTGTAAAGGCGGCGGCGATGAGCAGACTGCGCGAGCTGATAAATCGCATTGTCGCTCTGCTCTGGTCAGGGGCTTTATCCTAGTTTTTAATCTGGTTGGTAGCAGGTACTCATTCTCGCAATTAAAGATTCATTCACATCGTGGAACCTGATCTAACCTCCTGACAATGCTACTCTTGTATACTCCTCTACCCCACTCAAATATACGGTCGAGAAGGTGCACAAATTCCCGTGTATCGCGTCGGTGTGTTGTGCGACATGACCGAATACAATGCATGTGGAACGCGCCTAGATATATGAAATGTACGCACACCTCGTTTGTAGGCCCTGCTGTGACAACTGAAAAGCAGAGCCTTGGCGATTTCTGCAACGTAGTCGACTCGGACTCAATAGCCGGCCTAATGTTCCAATCTGCCTGATTGTTGAGGTCCTGAAGAATCGCAAGCATTGAAGCACCACTCACGGCAGCTTGGTTCTGCGCATTTACTAAAGTCCCGTTTGCGCTGAGCCCCTTCGTTTCCACGATCAAGAATGGAAATCGTATGTCCATGTCAGGTGTATGTGGATCGCTCAGTATTGACCCAGACGCCTGATGATCAACAAGACGCCGCTGATGCTGGGGTATAAATCCAGTGTGTGCAATCCCAACTGTGATATCGGGTTTTGGCGTCGATATGTGGTATGGATCCGCAGCTTCAGTACTAGTCGTTGGGGCAGCGGAGTCTGAATCTGGTGGTAGGTAAGGCACAGGTCTAGCAAAACCTGCAACGGCATATGCAGCATCGGCCGGGCTGAAGCAGGGGAGGGCGGTTTGTGATAAGCGTGGAGTGTGTGTCCCGCCAGAATCTTCGTCTCGATTATTGTCGAGCAATGAGCTCTTTGGCTTGAGATCAGGATTCCAGACTAGTTTACAGTAAGCATGTCGACGCAAAGCCTTATAACATGCGCACCTTTTTCTGATATGTGCGCCTTGAGGTCGCTAGCTGAGGGGTCTGATAATTGTCTTACAAGACCGAATAGGCTGAACTTCCAGTCGCCCTCAATCGAGACATTTTGCGTATTCCTTTGCGATTCGGCCTGATACCAAGCTGCCACGGTATCGAGGCGTTGCTCAAGTACTGCGGGCTGTTCGTCCCACGAATTGATTCCTAATATCTCTCGCATGGCGTTGTCGATTGCACAGGGAAGATTGGGCAAGGTCTCGACAAAGACATTAGCGTGGTGCAGGTTCCGTGTCCGGTACGTCTGTGGAGTTGGCTTGCTAGGACTCGGTGTCCGCGATCGGGCAGGGCGTCTTGTTCGTCCGCGATTATTTGATGATGTGCTTCGTATTCCTTCTGCCAGCACTTCAAGGTAATTAGGCGGTGGGTGAGGAGGATTACGGCGGGGCGTGTGGGCAGGAAAGAGAAGATCAAGAGGGGAAGGGGAGGGTGATAATTTGCATTTCGTATTGTTCTCTGTGGATTACTCGGATTGGATGACGCTTCCGGTGTGTAGCGAGCCAGGTTGGTTCTGGTCTTTATTCGGCGTCGAGTGCTTGAGGTTCGCTAGATACCGCGCTCTGTCGCGCTTACAACGACGCTCATTCTTACGCTAAGATCCTTCAGCCAACATAACGTTTACACGCTTACGCGCCAGTGAAGTCGTACGCCATAACATTCCACCCAAACCTCCACCCATCCAGCGCCTCGATACTCACATTCCTAGCCTCCCTAAAACCCCTCTTCAGATAAAACCCCTCCGCCGTCGGCGCCGCAAGAAGCGTCACATTCACGCCTCCACTGTTCCCGATTTCGATACCCATGTTGACGAGGCATGTTCCGGCGCCGCGCAGTTGGTACGAGGGGTGAGCGCATAAAGTGTCGAGATACAGTTGCTTGGGGCCGAAGGCGTGGTCGATGTATGTGTGTTCTAGGGCGGCGGCTTTGGGGATCCAGTCTAGTGCGCGGGTTATGTTGAGGTCGGCGTGGGTGCATGTCTCTGGTGCTGGGACTTAGGTCTGGCGTATGAGTGTGAGTTTGATTCGTGCTTACCTGCCATGAGACCCAAGAGCGTATGACTACGAGACTGGCTTGGGCTGTTCCATTTCGGCGTCCATACCGCCACAGCCACCACAGTCAAATTGCTTTCCTCCGGCGCTTCGATGACCTGAATGTACGAGTGATTTTTGGAAAGGATTTGGGTGATGCTTTTTTGTAGACATGCGTGGTGTTCTTCGGGATAGGCTTCGCGGAATTGATAGAGGTATTTCCAGTTTGGGAGAGGGGAGGAAGCAGCGGATATCACGGTTGCAATTGAAGACGCGTTAGAGAAGGTGGCGTTGCGGAGAGTGGGGAGGGGAGGAAGGAGGGGATGTTGTTGCGGGTCACACGTTACGAGGTGGAAGAGTAGGGTGAGGCGTGAGATAGTCGTTAGCTTCATCATAGTGGTAGCGTCGAAAGGATAGTTAGTGGCTGTAGACTAGATTCTAAATGCTGTGGACTAGGAGGAAAGCTGAGTCCAGATAAGGATGTAAGCTGGGAGTTAACCATGACGTGCACCTGCAGTATCCTGAAAGGATCACCAAGGTATTTTGCCGGGGAGGGAAGCTAGCATTTGAAACCTAGTATCCAATAGTACTGCTACCTGTAATGCTGATTACTTGGAACAACAGTTCCTCGTAAGATCTCAAGACTTCACACGTGAGTGTTGTACGAAGGGGCTCGTATCTTTTGAGCCCCACCCCCATCAAACATCGACACACCACATCATTATAACAACCCCATCTGTTCATCTCTACCACAACACCTAAAATGCCTACAACGGGTCGTCGCAAACCATTTGCATACAAGCAGAATCAAATTGTGAAGCCTCCTAAAACTTCTCGCACGGAAATCAACCCAATAACACGCGCATTTGTGGTTGGCGCAATTGTTGCAGCACGCGATGGCTATGCATCTGCAAAAGCTCTTGCCCCTATCCTCCACCGCGATAGATCAAACCTTTCAGCACTTGTTTGACGCATAGAGCAACGTGCAAAGGACGGCGCACTTGATTTATGGGATCCAATACTCTATGAGAATGATCTAGGACATGGAAGAGGAGCTCTTCTTACCCAGGAGCAGAAGGACGCTATTATCAAGATAGTAACATCGTCACACCAAAACCAAGAGAAGGAGGCTTACCAGGCAATTGCAGGGCACAATTTTGATTCAATTGTGCCCAAAATGAGCGTCTCTACATTTGAAAACGTCATGTATGAGGCGGGGTATTCAAGGAGGAAGCCTGGATAGAAGCCAACACTCACTCCTGCACAAGAGAGGGAACGCAACGCATGGGCTTTAGCCCATAACCCTGATAAATATGAAGTTAGTGATGGCCTGGGATATGATTTCAGAAGTGTAGTATTCACTGATGAAACCCCAGCTTGGATTGGGGAAGAAAGAGGCATGATTCAAGCATGGGCACGCAAGGATGAATTCTATAATGATGATGTCCGCCATGAACGCAACCGCAAAGACTGCTGCCTTCAGTTTTTTGGAGCTTTCAGGTATGGCCATAAAGGTCCTTGCCATGTCTATTTCCATGAGACATAGGCTGAAATTGTGGCCGGGGCGCAGGCTCTAGATCAGGAGAATCTTGTCATGAAAGCTCAATCAAATTCATCCCAACTCAGCGCCTGTGCAGCTCTCTAGGTATTAAATGAGATTGATGTCAACCACTGCCAAAATACTTGCAAGCTTCAGCATATCAAGAAGCATGACTATCACCGTGGTATACGCTCAAAAGGTGGTGTAGATGGGTACAGGCACCGTGAAGGAGCACTCAAGATGGAGCTCCTTGTCACAAATCCCGCATTGCAAATGACTATTTGCAAGTTAAAAAGGTAGAAAAAATGGCATGGGTGGGTCACTCACTAGATGTGAATGCATCTGAGCATGCCTGGCCATGGATTAGAGCGCATGTGACAAAGCAATTTGCCCCTAGCTGTACTGAACAGCAGTGTAAGGGGCAATGGGTAACAGAATAGGAGGTTATGCCTATAGATCTTATTAATAGATGGGTAATGCATGTGCCTGTAATTGTGCGGAGAATTATTGCACACAAGGGCAAAAACAACTTTCATAAATGAGTTGCAACACCAGAAAGTTGTGCCAATATAATAATATACATATAATTCAGCAGCCTCATCAATCACAGCTTGTAAAACTATTGTGTTGTGTTGCTATTGAACCGTTGAGTAGAGCAAGTTGCCCATTTTTGCTATCCTTGTGGAAAGCAGAACAACCTCCTTGCGGAGCGCCTGCATGTAGTAGAGCACAAGAGTGCGGAGGGAAGAGTGCGGATTGCGTGGGGAGAGGACACGGAGCGCGCAGCAAGATGGAAAGAGGACAGAAGGGCAGGAAGCTGGCTTCATAAAACAAGGTACATCGTGCAGTGTGCAATGTACAAGTAGTTGTACTGTATGCAGATGTATCGCAATCGTGATTGACTATGTATGATACGTGATATATGTAATGATTGTGTGTGTGTCCGTACATGAGTGAGTCTTTGTCTGAAGATAAATGAGAGTGATCCTATGCTGACTCACGCACACTGCTTGCGCGCCGCAGCCATATCCTTGCGCACACTCTGTGCAACGGCGCACTATAACCCTGTTTGTATGGTGCTTCTCATAGTGTTTGGGTAGCAATTGCATTTTGGTAATACAGTACTAGGTCAAAAGTTTCAACTGCAAATGCTCAAGCCACCCCACCAAGCATGTGCACCCGCATCACAACCACCCTAAAAATAGAGCTACAACCACCAATAAGTCCGATTTTTTTAGGTGAATACTATCTTCATGTAATCAATACTTAGTTTGCAACCCTTGCACAGCTCTGCAGGCAGCCATTTGCCGTAGCATTGACATAATAAGCTTCTTGATAAGCCATGCAGGTATGCTCTTCCAGCACTCTTGTAATGCACTACAAAACCTATCCCATTCATCTTGAGTCTTGCTGTAGTTGTTGTATTGTGTGTAGAGCTTGTACATGCGCTTTTTGAGATGCCACCAGAGGTGCTCAATAGGGTTGAGATCTGGTGAAAAAGGTAGCCATATAATAGTAGTAATGTGGTAAGCCTGGGGGAACTCTTGTGTGCGCACAGAGGTATGTATGCGCACATTATCTTGCATGAACAGCTGTGAACAACGCCAGTGAGGGAGGGGTCCTTTCTCAAAAGCCTTAATGTAACTTCTGCTAGAGTATCCATGCTTTAGAGCATCTATATCCTGGTCCATAATGAAGAGTTTTGACCTACGGGCACACCCACATTCATCTACCCATACCAATGCCTACACCATCTGAGCTGGTTTCTGGCTAGTACTAACTTGAGTAATCATCTCTGTCTTCTATTTGTCCTAAGGATAGCAAAAGCACTACTCTCTGTTGTGCTCTGAGCCCTTCTGAACTGAGCACTTATCTGAGAACTTAAGTGTATGCTGACCCTACTAGAAGTGCCGGTACTGCCTACAGAACTGTAGACACTTGAGAGCATACACATGGTTGAGCTTAGGTCAAATTTTGCAGGGAAAATTGCTAAGGCCATGCGCTTTAAGGCACCGGTACAATGTGCTGTGGCTAAGGGGCTTTAAAGGGGTCCCTTAGGCATTAACAAAGATAGCAGCATCAAATCAATTAAATACATTTGCAACCAAGGAGTTGGCCTAGCTGCCTTTGACTATGCAAAGGGTGCAAGGGAGGTACACTAGGATATCCTCAATATAGGCATGGGCCAGATTGTCTACAATGGGGAGCTAGAAGGCATTACCCAAGGATTTGAATATGCAGCCACTGTGGCCACACCCTCCCAGGAAATCCAAGTACATGCAGATAAATGTAACAATAGAGCATGTTGGTGCAATTCTACGTTGCTTTGCAGGCGCTAGCCCTTCAAGAGCATAGCGCCTTGTAAGCAAGCACACTTTATAGTTGGGCAGGCTGGCATAGCCAACCTGCAGAATTCAGTCTTGACCTCAATCTGCGTGCTGCTTGCTGCTACTACCAATCCCCCTTACAACAACCAGGCTGCAATCTACAGACTCTAGACCCCCTCAGACAAACCAGGACAGGCATGGCTACTCTAGTGCATTAAAGCAGCCAACCAGGTGAACAGGAAGGGTGCCAGCATTTCCATTCACTGGGTTCCAGGACATAAGGATGTGGCAGGCAATGAGAGAGCAGACAGCCTGGCCAAGAGAGCAGCCTTTAAGAGACCATCCTCTAACACCACCAGCCTTGCCATAACTGGCATCAAGATCAAGAACCTGGCTACTAAGGAGTGGCAGCAGACTCTCAGCAACTACACCCCCCTAGCCATCTATCAGAACACTAACACCTATGCTGCTAAGTATAAGTAGAAGATCCATAAGAAGCTGAGTGTCCACTTAGGAACCAGGAGGGAGATTTCCAGTGCCTTCTACTAGTTGAAGATTGGCCATAGATGTAACAGGCCAGGCCCGGGTAGTACTCGCCTGGAGAGCCTCGGGGTTATCTGGCCATTTCCGGGGATAGACAACATGGAGACCCGCCGTCACGGAGGTCAACCCGGAAGATGGCCGGAAACATCACCACTCCAACAGATGAACCGGCAAACTTCCGGAAATACCCGGGGGACCATAAAGGCAAGAGGGGGACACTAGATAGCCCGTTATCAAATCCATCTGATTCTTTCTAGCAACTACCCTCAGGGTCAGCCCCTTTCAATAGATACAACAAAGCATCCCTTTTCTGGATAGGCAAAGTAGACAGTCCTCTCTATAGCTGTGGCACTAAACAGACACCAGAACACCTTCTCCTTAGCTGCAAATGGCTGAAGGCAGACTGCAAAATCCTCTAGCATAACCTCAGTAATGCACACCTTACACTTCCCTTGCTTCTCTACACCAGACAAGGCATTGCAGCTATGCTTGCCTTTATCAGCCGGACCAGGGTAGGCACATGCAAGTGGCACCTTAGTCAAACCACAGAGGACTAGGTGTGATGGGCTAGGCCCATGCAGTTCTACATGTGAGGGCTAGGCCCGCATGTAGAGACCCACAAGTGGGTCTGAGAGTGGAGTTGTTCCACCTC